>JAOYRS010000002.1:2447500-2448899 GCA_032432895.1 Dryadula phaetusa
GGTTAGGTTAGGTTAGGTTAGGTTAGGTTAGGTTAGGTTAGGTTAGGTTAGGTTAGGTTAGGTTAGGTTAGGTTAGGTTAGGTTAGGTTAGGTTAGGTTAGGTTAGGTTAGGTTAGGTTAGGTTAGGTTAGGTTAGGTTAGGTTAGGTTAGGTTAGGTTAGGTTAGGTTAGGTTAGGTTAGGTTAGGTTAGGTTAGGTTAGGTTAGGTTAGGTTAGGTTAGGTTAGGTTAGGTTAGGTTAGGTTAGGTTAGGTTAGGTTAGGTTAGGTTAGGTTAGGTTAGGTTAGGTTAGGTTAGGTTAGGTTAGGTTAGGTTAGGTTAGGTTAGGTTAGGTTAGGTTAGGTTAGGTTAGGTAGGTTAGGTTAGGTTAGGTTAGGTTAGGTTAGGTTAGGTTAGGTTAGGTTAGGTTAGGTTAGGTTAGGTTAGGTTAGGTTAGGTTAGGTTAGGTTAGGTTAGGTTAGGTTAGGTTAGGTTAGGTTAGGTTAGGTTAGGTTAGGTTAGGTTAGGTTAGGTTAGGTTAGGTAGGTTAGGTTAGGTTAGGTTAGGTTAGGTTAGGTTAGGTTAGGTTAGGTTAGGTTAGGTTAGGTTAGGTTAGGTTAGGTTAGGTTAGGTTAGGTTAGGTTAGGTTAGGTTAGGTTAGGTTAGGTTAGGTTAGGTTAGGTTAGGTTAGGTTAGGTTAGGTTAGGTTAGGTTAGGTTAGGTTAGGTTAGGTTAGGTTAGGTTAGGTTAGGTTAGGTTAGGTTAGGTTAGGTTAGGTTAGGTTAGGTTAGGTTAGGTTAGGTTAGGTTAGGTTAGGTTAGGTTAGGTTAGGTTAGGTTAGGTTAGGTTAGGTTAGGTTAGGTTAGGTTAGGTTAGGTTAGGTTAGGTTAGGTTAGGTTAGGTTAGGTTAGGTTAGGTTAGTTAGGTTAGGTTAGGTTAGGTTAGGTTAGGTTAGGTTAGGTTAGGTTAGGTTAGGTTAGGTTAGGTTAGGTTAGGTTAGGTTAGGTTAGGTTAGGTTAGGTTAGGTTAGGTTAGGTTAGGTTAGGTTAGGTTAGGTTAGGTTAGGTTAGGTTAGGTTAGGTTAGGTTAGGTTAGGTTAGGTTAGGTTAGGTTAGGTTAGGTTAGGTTAGGTTAGGTTAGGTTAGGTTAGGTTAGGTTAGGTTAGGTTAGGTTAGGTTAGGTTAGGTTAGGTTAGGTTAGGTTAGGTTAGGTTAGGTTAGGTTAGGTTAGGTTAGGTTAGGTTAGGTTAGGTTAGGTTAGGTTAGGTTAGGTTAGGTTAGGTTAGGTTAGGTTAGGTTAGGTTAGGTTAGGTTAGGTTAGGTTAGGTTAGGTTAGGTTAGGTTAGGTTAGGTTAGGTTAGGTTAGGTTAGGTTAGGTTAGGTTAGGTTAGGTTAGGTTAGGTTAGGTTAGGTTAGGTTAGG
>JAOYRS010000003.1:600000-880000 GCA_032432895.1 Dryadula phaetusa
TCATAATAACATGATTAACAAAGCCCATTTATTTATAAAAAAATAAATATATTCTCGTAAAAATTAGAATTATTTTAAAAGAAAACATTTTGAAAATCTGATATTTCGAGCACTTTACAGTAGTCCTTGGTCACAGGTAGGCTCTACCTGTGATGTGTTTGTTTCAAATAGTTTCATTTAATGTGTAAAAAATCGCAAAATCGAAGAACATACATAAAATTAACAGATTAATCACGTATATTTTGGTATTCCAAAATATATTTTTGGAAACTTCATATTTCGAACGCTTTACAGTAGTCCATGGCCATAGGTGGATTGTGAGTCTACCAAGCTACAATATAAAGGCGACTAATTCATTTAAAATTGTCTCAAAAGAAATCGTGACCATCAAAGATATTATTATCAATATCTTATTAAATAAATTATTATCACAGATCCTCGTATATCATGACAGTGACTGACTGACCGAATTTGTACTGATGGTACTGACAATGACCGATTGTAACATAAAGCGTGGAACAATGAGAAAACCCATAAAGAAATTTAGCCTAGAATCCTAATTTATTAACTTTAACCCCTAGCAAATACTTTGTAAAGCGTAAACATTATAAGCTTTTGTTAGCTGTAGGTATTTATCGCTTGAAAAGCTGTTATTTTTATATCCTGGCCACACTTAAGGTGAAGTGAAGCGGGCGATGGGTTAAGCTGTACCGAGCTGCACTTCTGCCATTTCCATTATCACTACATTGTTAAAGTAAAGAGCCATTAAAGAAATATATTTAAAATTTTAATCCGATAATATTAAATAGTATACTAGATATAGATATATATACATATATATATATATGTATATATATTTATATATATTGCTTCACGCTTTTTCGGTAGACAGAAAGTACCTAGGTCAACACGCTCCGTACTTCGCTTTCCACCGAATTCGAGACATTGAGACATTAAGTGTTGATTGGTGGAATTCAACGCCGCTCTTTGTCTTTACCAGAGCGAGGAAGTGAAAATAAAATAATCGAGTGGGGATCGAACCCACAACCGATCGCGTTTACAATCAGACGCTGTCACACTGCGCCACGACCGGCCTCATAAATAAATAAAAACACAATAAATGAGGTTTTACTTAATTACTGCTGATTTTCAACTACTTGTTCCCTGAGACGTGACGCTGGATCATTGACATAATTTAAATGTTTTTTTTTACAAGAAGTAAATAGCATCGACCGCTTTTTGCAAGGAAAATAGAGAGAACTTTAGTAGATGGACAAGTTCTCGTTCTTAGTAGGCGGAACTAAACTCCGCGCTTTGTCTAATCAGAACGACTTATTTGTCATATTAGAATATATGAAATTGTTTGTTATATAGACATTACACTTAGAAAGCAGCTCTTTATTTCATAAAGCATACACAACCTAAACAAATTATAATATAATTATTTCCCCCAAGCGGGAATCGAACTCAGAAACAATCTCTACAGTCAACCATGTCCAAGAAATTAAAGTCGTTTGTTTTACTTAGTTTCCTTTATAAAATCTATATTCAAACTATATCTTAACTTAAAGTCAAATTTAACACAATTTTCTTGTACAAGAAAATAAAAATCTCACTTACTTACATTATATACATAATTCTGTGCAAAAATGAATAATTAAGCGAGCCATTTCACTCCAAACAATTAAAAAAGGCGGACCCAGAAATGTTTAAGTGTAACATGCAGTCGTTTCGCGTAATTTATGACAATTATAAAAATTTTAAGCGAAGGAAAGTTGTTAGCTGGGGTTTGTCTTGAAATATTTTATACGGATAGTGGCAAAAAAATATATAAAAATCGCCCTGGACGCCCGCGGACGTTATAAATGGTTGGTAATTAGAGCACACACCGCCGCGTAGTGACGGCCGAGGGCACAGTGAGAACGGCTCATGGCTAGAATATTACAGCTCTCACTGGAAAAAAAATGAAGTGATACATCACTTAATCATTTAATTCCTATTAAATAGTTAATGATCTATATGCCTTTCATTTCTTCGAACAAAACAATTATAATATTTTTTTTAGCTTCACGCTTTTATCCCACATAGCAAGGTAGGCAGAAAGTGTCAATACACTCCGAACTTCGCTTTCCACCGAATTCAAGGCATTGCGTGTTGAGTGGTGGAACTCAACGCCGCTCATTATCTTTACCAGAGCGAGGAAGTGAAAATAATTTAAATATAATCACTCTCCCGAGTGGGGATTGAACCCACACTCGATCGCGTTTACTCCGGCCTCAACAATAATTACAAATAATAAAATAGCAAATAACAATAAAACAACCGAAATATTTAAATAGAAATACGCTTCTATTAACATAGTGCCAGTGCTCATTGTATCCGTAACTTAACACTTTTACCTAGCATTATAGGGTTATAACAGCGGGACGGGGAGGTTTTTGTGGATATTATCCTTTTAGCACTCGTATTATAAGCGTTTGCTGAAACTCAAAGCCTTTTTGCTACCTTTGGATTTCTGAAAAACACTTAAAAATTATCATTTGTTCATTGAAGTTAGGTGAAATGTTATTAGTGTACCTAATCATAGAATTGTATATATACGTACAATCATTAAAGTTAGGTGTATGTATTTAACATATATGTACCAACTTAAGACTCGAATTCAGTGGAAAGCGGAGTGTCTTGACACTAGGTACTTCTATCTTACCTGAGTTAAAATGAAACCTATTGAAATAAAATCATTTTGATACTTGAAAATCAAATCTACAATTTTATTTGCAAGTCAGACACTGTAGCACTGCACCATGATGGGTCATTTTTTTTTATCTAAATAAATTTAAATAATCTTATATAGGTATTAATTAGAATAACTTCACGTTTTTATTCCGCATAGCAGGGTAGACAAAATATACCTCCAACAACACTCCGTACGTACTTGGCTTTTCACTGAATTCGAAACATCGCGTGGTGAGTGGCGGAACTCAATTCAGCAATTTATCTTACTAGAGCAAAGAAGTGAAAATAATTTAAACATAATCACTTCAAGTGGAAATCGAACCCACAACCGATCGCGTTTACAGTTAGACGCTGTTCCACTGCGCCCTCAAGTTTGGATTTGTACTAGCTAGCTTTCCACAAACAGGCAGGCACACTGTTATTATAATTTCTATTTTTTCTAAATAAAACAATAAAAAAAAGATCGTAGAACATTCATTTTAAATGGAACAACTTTAAGCGGATTAATTGCGTTAATAAGGTATTCGTAAATTATATTTTGGAAGCCTGATATTTTGAACACTTTACAGTAGTTCATAGCTACACGTAAAGTTATAATTAAATATTCGTTACCATATACAGAAGTTTCTAGTAACATGAAAATTTCCCCCAAACTACAGCCTTTTGAGAGAACCTAATGTCAAGATACTAGGTTGACAAATTCGAGACATCAATGTGGAGCGATGACTTAGAATATATATGTATATATATATATATATATGTATATATATATATATATATATATATGTATATATATATATATATATATATATATATATATATATATATACATATATATACATAATTTCAATGACTATATTAAGGGGTTTCCCAAAAGAACAATATGTTTTGAAATTGAAATAAAATATGTAATATATGTTTGAATTTCGTATTTAATGGCTTTATATCGTTTAAATGACCGCCACGACTTTTTTTGCACTGGTGAATACGATCGGTCCAATTTTCGATGACTCGGTGCAGCGGCTGGTATAGTCGCTCGAATGTTATATATTTTCTTCACTACGGCCTGTCCGCTGTCATGTTGGTGGTCTACTATCGTGCAAAGAATATTCATTTCCAGTTTTTGGACTATGCGACGTATCACGAGCTCAGACGGTGCTCCATGACGACCATATTTAGCACGAAATACTCTTTGAGTAGAGACAATACTTCTCGAATTTTGATAGAAAATTTGGACAATTTCCAAACGTTGAGGTAACGTGAACTTGTTTATGATTAAATGGCAAACATTACTAAACACAAAACAATACAAATGTCAAATGTTAAACAACTAAGATGGCGGCTGTGAGCTATCAAAATCCTATCATCCCTATTGGGAAACACTACAATTAGATATCAATCAATTCATTGGTCAGGTTGTCTACCGACATAAGCCTCCCGAATTTCTTCCATTTCTTTCTACCTGTAGTTGCCTTCATCCATTATTTTGGTAAATCGTCCTCCCATCACTTAGTTTAACACAGCCTCTATATTGAACCCGTTTCTTCTGTCATAACCATAACCCTTTACAACTTGGTTAGAGATATCTAAAAATTTTCAAACTTCCTACAAACCGTATTCATAACGCGATAATAATAAGCAAATATGAAATACTAACAAAAGGGAGTACGAGTGGCGCTGAAACAATAAATGTCCCACTAAAAAAGCTTCACGAGCATTATTCAAGTAAAGCTCGAGTTTTGCAGCTTTTATGAATATCTAATGGTATAAAACTGGTAATTTACTGGTCTGTTTAGACCTTTAGGAAATGCCATATTATTACAATATTGTAGTGTCGTATCACTCTTTCGCAGTGTCCCGTTTATGAGAGAGCATAATTATTAGTAAGTGGTGGCGCAGTGTGACAGCGTCTGACTATAAACGCGATCGGTTGCTAATTCAAATCCCACTCAGGGGCGTTATTATATTTAAATTATTTCTCTTTTTCGCTCTGGTAAGACAGAATGAGGAGTTGAGTTTCGCCACTCAAAATGCAATGTCTCAAGCAAAACAAAACCCGCACACATTCCACTGCCGGACTCTCTACGACCGGCTCTTCCTTGCCAGCTGTTGCCAGCTACTTTGCGTATGTCGTCACTCCATCTAGCTGGGAGGGCCTTCCTACACCACGCTTCCTGAGGCTGGATCTCCAATGACTAACACGGTTTCTTTTTATAATATAAAATTTAACGTACTATAGACTGAAACTGTACCTTTTTTATCGTTATTTATTTCTCATTTGCATATAATTACATTGGTCAGACACTTCTTTCTTGACTTTCCGCAGACTTTCCGCAGATTTCGAGTCATTTCGTGTTGTGACGGAACTCAACGATGTGTTTTGTGTTAATTCATCGCCGCGCTTTGTCTTACCAGAGCGTGGAAATGAAAATAATTTAAATTGCCCGAATTGAAATTGAACTTATCTATAGCTTTTACAAGCAGAAGCTCTACCACTGCGCCACTGTGACCATACATGATATAATGTATCTATTTTTTATAATTGAATTCAATATTATGTTTATGCTAAATGAAAAATAATGAGATCTTATTATAAAAAAAAATAATGTCATTTGAATGTTCCCACTCGGGGAATGATTATATTTGAGTTATGTTAATTTCCTCGCTCTGGTAAGAGAAATAGCGGCGATGAGTTCCGCCACTCAACAAACAACGCCTCAACTTTGGCGGAAAACAAAGTACGGAGCGTTTTGATACTAGGTACTTCCTATCTACCATGCTATGCGGGATAAAAGCGTAAAGCTAAAAAAAATGTAATTGCCATTTTTAATAATATAAAAAAAGTAAAAACTGAAAATGAGAACATAGTAACGCAGTGAGGCAGCGTCTATCTATAATGTGAATGTTTGTGGGTTCGATTCTTAGGGAGTAGTAATTTTTATATTAGAAAACATTTTTGAAAAAACGTATAAAAATTTCGAATTTCAGCCGGTAGTAGAACGCATGGCTTAGCAGTCAGAGCGCTTGGATAGTTTCCTAAAGGCGTTGGTTTGAATCCCACTGCATTCAAAATTTTAATATTTTTTTTCAAAAATATTTTCTAATCCTAAGTGTGAAACAACAATTTAAAAATAGTAAAATATTTTAATATTGTTTTCAATATTCCATTCGAATTGAAAAAATAACTCCGAGTGTTGCAACTTAACCGCAATGTCTCGATTTCAGGTTACAAGTGTAGAACTGAGTGTCTTGACACTATGTTCTGTTACTAATTTGATAAATAGGAAAATCATGAAGCCACTGTTAATTATCTGATAATTATACCAATAATACAAGGTAATAATAGTATGAATAAAGATCAAAAACCAAATAAAATAAAACGTTCGTTCGTATGAATAGTGTGGAAAAGTAATAGGATTAAAGCAGATTCTGTTTATTATGGGATTACGTACCATTATGGCGTTGTGACATCGCTGTGAAATGCTAAGAGCTTTCAAGTTCAATTTTATATCCAGCCTGTTGAAAAGCTCACAGTTGTTAGTGATTTCTTTAGTTTTTTTATAGGATATATATATATATATATATATATATATATATATATATATATATATATGTATATATATATATATATATATATATATGTGTAATCATATATGTGTATATATATATGTGTATGGGGACTCGGGACGGGATTACTTACTACGGGACTTACGTGGGATTCCCATATATTTGGGTATACCCACTTAAATAGCACGGTGCTCCGCGACCTCGACCACCACTTGCTGGGCTATGGGAACCCGAATCTACCGTGAGTCCGACGATGGGAGCCTGCAAGATGCACTTATGTACATCCACTCGGGCCAGGGGACTAGGCGATCATCTTCCGCGAGCTGACCACCCTCTAGCTTATTATGGCAGAAGACGGCGGCAGTGTGTCATCATCCGGCGACCTAGGCTCCTGCAGCGGTTGGTGAGGTTGGAGGAGGCCTACCTAACCAGTTCCATCCTTCCATCATCGAGTACCCTGCCCCACAAAAGTTGGTAAACGTGTTCTACGACCTCTCAAAACCCTCTTTGGCCTTCACCACTGCCAGCAGGGAGAGGTCATCGTGCGATGTTGAAATGCCTAGGCTAGGCACACCATGGGCGCGTACTAGACCTCTTCTCGAGACAGTTGACGCAATGGTGGCAGCGACCGTCAGCCATTTTCCCAGCTAACCGACACAGAAACCTCCTGAAGCATCCATATCCCATAAGAACCTGATACTGAGCATCCTATAATAAGCTTGCCTAAACAAAACATCCAAATCCCGAATACCATTCTAACATCTATTAAGTAAAACTAAACACCCCAATAAAATTTTCAAATCCATAACTGTCATATTCAATCCGGCACATTTCAACACCACAATGCTCATTTAGTTCTAGCTATAAATAATTATTATCCTTTACATCTCATTCGACCTAAACCAAGTACTGGATCTCATACAGATTATAACTCCACACAAAATATATGACATATGCGTTCTCAGGTTTAATTAAATCCTTTGGAAGCCTCATATTTCGGCTATTAATACTAAGAACTTGTATAATTGCCACTATTAATGTGAAAGGGGAGATTAAACTTCAAAACTTACTGAACTAGCTCGTTTCAGAGCGACGTCGCCGTGATTTAATCACAAAATACTAATTTGTTATATTACGTGTGCAGTAAAGCTTCCGCCAAGCAAAAACTTTGGTAAGACCAAAGTGAGATCAGATGATGTAAGACAAGTATCCGAACATATAAGATCCGAAGATGTGTTTGAAAATGTTTGAAGTGTCAGTCATAGATGAAGTAGTGATATATTAGTAGTTAAATTTCTTTACTTTCTTTGGTTAATTTGGGCTTATTTATGATGAAAAATGATAAAGATATGACTGACATTTGTGACTGACCTAATAAATTTCTCTAACTAAAAACTTGCCAAGAAGATTTGTTTGATATTTAATTGTCACATATAAAAAATAAGTAATTCACAACGTAAATCTTCAGATATCTATTCTGTACAAAATTAAGCCAAATCAAACATAATAAGTCAAATCAAAATATACTATAACTTAATTTTTTTTAGATAGAAAGTATCTAGTGTCAAGACACTCCGTACTTCGCTTTCCACCAAATTTAAGATCTTGTATATTAAGTAACTGACTGTAACGCGATCGGTTGTGGCTTCGATCCCCACTCGGGGGGGTGATTTTATTTAAATTATTTTCACTTCTTCGCTCTGGTAGGACAAAGTGTGGCGTTGAGTTCCACCACTCAACACGCAATGTCTCGAATTCGTTGGAAACCGAAGTACGGTGTGTCTTGCAACTAGGTTCTTTCTGCCTACCCTGCTACGTGGGATAAAAGCATGAAACTAATATATATATATATATATATATATATTAAGTGGTGGAACTTAACGCTGCACTGTCTTACCTGAGCGAGAAAGTGAAAATAAATAATTTACAGTCAGACGCCGTCCCGCTGCCTCACGACCGGCCTCAATTTACTTAACTATAACTATATATGACTATTACTTATAAGATGTCAATTTACATAAAATTGTCAGTATAGTCAGCTCTACCTGCTAATTTATCATTAAATTCTTGATCAATGAATTCTTTTTACATACTTGATTGAGTACATATTGGAAATTATCAAAATATATTTCTATTTAGTTTCTTTTAACATCCAAGTTAATATACCTAAGTATTGTATTTTGAACAATTTGAGGCCAGTCGTGACGCAGTTGGACAGCGTCTGACTGTAAAAGCGATTGGTTGTGGGTTCAATTCCTCTCGAAAAACTCGGAGGAATGATTATATTTACAACTATTTCCATTCCGCCGCTCTGGTAACATAAAGTGCGGCGAATTGGTGAATTCCGCCACTCAACATGCAATTTAAAATTCGGCGGAAAGCAGGGTATCAAGTTTTGACACTGGGTACTTCCTGTCTACCCTGTTGTGCGGATAAAAGCGCGAAGCTAAAAAAAAATTAACATTACATACAGACTCAACTATGTCGCCAACACAAACACACATCATCTAATCTGGTCTATATAAAATTCTAACAAAATCTTAAAATAAGGCGATGTAAGTTTAGACGATAGTACGAATATAAGGACAATGGACAGATGCCACATTTTTGACGCTTCACCGATTGTACCAAATGTAGCGTGAAGATAAACTGGGGTAGCGGGGCTAGTGCTATACAAAATATGTTTTATTATACACTAGCCTTGTAGAGTCAACATAAATCGTGATTTGCTAACAAAGATTACTAAAGTATGGTTGGCTTCTGAGGAGGAGCGCCATTTCGAGAAAATATCAAAAAGGGATTATATGAAATTTCTAGTACAAATCTAAACTTGAGGGTGCAGTGGAACAGCGACTGACTGTAAATTCGATCGGTTGTGGGTTCGATTTCCACTTGAAGTGATTATGTTTAAATTATTTTCACTTCTTCGTTCTAGTAAGACAAATTGCGGAGTTGATTTCCGCCGCTCAACACGCTATATTTTGAATTCGGTGAAAAGCCAAGTACGTACGGAGTGCTGACATTGGGTATATTCTGTCTACCCTGCTACCCAGGATAGCGAAGTTAAAAAAAGAAATAAAAAAAAACAAAACAAAAACCAAATTACGATCAATTCCTAAAAATATTGCAAACATGATAGAGTTTAACTTAAAGAATAAACCCAATTAATTTAAATGAAAGTATATATGAAGCCCTCGGAACATCATCTTCAGATAATCCTCTCTATATAATAATTTTAAATAAATTATTTTCACTTTTCTACTCAGATAAGACAATCACTATATTAAAAAAAAACAGAAATTGGAGAAAGGAGTGTCACCACAACCCTACTATATACAGAAACATGCCTATAAAAATAGTTGCGTGGCTTCACTTATTATCTGCAGACCACAAGCAATTTATACTCATATAAACATATTTAAATTATAAATTAATTTAAAATAAATCAAATAAATACTAAACAGTGTTTAAAACAGAATATATATTAAAAATATGGAAAAGTGACAACTTTTCCATATTTTTAATATATATTCTGTTTTAATTATATGAATAATTAACGGCATACACAAACCAGCTCGCACGAGCGTACACAATAACCCAAAGCAAAACTTTCGAGCATCTAAAATTTCATCAAAGTGATACGTCGTCAGCAATCGCTAACTTTTAATATTTCTAGTCTAGACGTTGCGGTCGTTATTTTAACTGTGAACTTCAAAACTTATGTTAAGGAGTCTGTTTCTTAATATTATTATTGGCTTTTAAGTTACATAATGGATTTAGATATTGAGTGGAGTGGAGTGGAGTGGAATAGAGACTGAATTGAGACGATAGTTGTAGGTTCAATTTCCTCAGAAGAATATATCTCAAAATAATTGAATGATCAAGAAAATTATTCTTGTTTAAACAATCTCTATGTATTGTAATTGTAAATCGGACTTCCACTGGTCAATATTTAATAATAAATGTGGAAATTTTATGGCAAAAGAGCAAGTAAATGATTTTTCACCAACTTTTGACTAATGTTGAAGGAAGTCAATTTACAAAGACTTCTAAAAAGCGTAATATTTGACATGGTCTAAAAGTTAGACATATCACGAAATTTAACGCCGCGCTTTCTCTTCCCTATGCGGAGAAAGCTAAAGGGTTTTAAATATAATCAACTCCCAGTTGAGATCCAACCAACAACCAATCTCGCTCACTATCAGATACTGTTCCACTGGTCCATGACTGACTTACCGATGAATATAACAAATTTTCCTACTTTATTACTAAACAAATTTCAATGCCTATAGTTTGAATTTTACATAGATTATGCAAAGCTCATCCCAATCGAAATAAACCAGCGATAAATATTCGTAAAGCATCCAACGCAAATTATAAGCTCCGCTGTTTGAATCCATTATGCTTCATTCATACACGAATATATCGTTACATTCATTGAAATGAATGAAATAAAATGAAATGATCCAAATCAATTTTCATATTTATAATATCTCATGATATATGTATGATACAGTGGCCGTTGGTTCGATTTTTGTTAGGTTACCAGTTAAAGTAGGTTAGGTGAGGAATAAAGATCCAGACTGTCACGCTATTAAAACAAACTAGATATAATTTTACGCATCAGAAAAAAACTGAAAAAAAAAATTTTTTATAATATCAAAAGGATGCCAGCAATGAAATATTAAAGATCTCCATACATTCCGCAGGTAACTTAAAAATCAAATAACTCACATCAAAAGAACCGCAGATACCGTTCACCAAAAATATTTCCGTAGACAGATTCAGCGAGCTTGGAGTATTATGCAGGGTATTTAATTAATTTGTCAGCGCGGGCCGTAACGAATTAATTAATATAATGAAAGTAAAGTTTGCCTAGCGACGGATGATCAGCCGACGCTTTGACGGATCTACTCGAAGGATCATTTGACACTGGAATGCGCGTGTGGTACAAATGTACCATACTACATTATCATATATTAATATGTAAACCTAAATTTTAATATATTAATTTAAAAAAAGGCAAATATTGTTAAAAAATCTCAAAGTAAGTGTGTCCTACTTGCTTTGAAATTTTTATATATATTGAATATTTGCCTAATTTACTTAAATTATGTCAGGTAGATGGTTTATATGCCAAGTTATAGTTTTAGATCGGCGATTTAGGTTAGATTTTATTTACATATTATATTCTATGTCGCAACTAGCATAGGTTTTTGTAACTAGACTAAGAAAACATGCATTTTTAGTTTTAAATGAAACTATTTTGAACTTTGAACTAAATTTTGATTCATCATTATTATTTGAAAAAAAAATCATTTTTGGAAACCTAACGTTTCATAATATATGAGGCTAATCTGTTTTAAATAATTTTATTTAAAACGTATCAGAATCCCAATAATCAAAGACCTTAATATCTGTGTTTAATGTATTTTATCATTTCATCAATTTAATTTGAAATCTATCAAGCATTTACCAACTTACAATTACGTTATAACCTCTCTCTCGTTATAACGCCTCTTGTATCCATTACGTTATAAATACACTATTTTACCATATATCATAAACGCTTCATAAATTATTACATTGAAATATAGTGAATATTTCATAAAAGTGTGTAAATTATTATTTTATACTTTAAATTATTTTCACTTCCTCAAAGATAAAGTGCAGCGTTGAGTTCCACAACTCAATATATAATGTCTCTAATTCGATAGAAAGCGAAGTACGGAGTGTCTTGACACTAGATACTTTCTGTTTACCCTGCTCTGAGGGATAAAAGTGTGAACCTAAAAAAATATATATAATGAAATGAATACTACAGACAATAAATTATTTATAAAAATAGACTAAAAAATAATTGTCATGGAGTATATTTATTATCTGGCAAACCATATCCACTAAATAATAGCCCATAATCTGCACAATCCCAGTAGCTATCTATAACCATTATAAATTATATTATATAATTAGATGGAGAAGCGAAATTGTGAATATAACTTTACGTATAACAAGTTAGATAAATGTAAAAAAATTACAATAACGTAATAAAAAACCTTTTAAATAACATTTTATCATGAATAGAAAACTTTTTTTTTCTATTGAGTATATGGGTAATGAAAAATGATATAAAAAATATTTTTGCAAAATTTTAACTATAATACCGTTCTAATTTGGTATACTATATAACTTTGGTATACAAAGCAAAAGTTCAGGGGAGATCTTGGTTGACTTTCGATAATACAGGAACGGAGGAAGGTCACCTAAAAACCTCCAGAGGGCATGTATGAAGAGGTGATGACTATGGACGAGGCGAAAGAGGCATGCAGGGACCGTAGCGTATCTACCGCTCATAATTGCTTTAAAAAAAGTACATTTTTAGAACACCAAAAAATATATGTATATTATTTTTTTATTAAAGTAAATTTTAGATCAAAAAATTTTTTTTATCGAAATCATTATATTTAATAGATTTTAATGCGATATTATAATTAAAACAGTATTTTTCGATATTTTTTTCAAAAGGACCGAGCTAGAGTATAGAGGGTTATGTAATAAATATGCAAAGTTCGGGAGCATTGTAGACAAATATCTATCTATACGGGATGAGCATTCGACTGAAGAGCTAACAGGTGTGTTTTATATGAAATTTAGGCCAAGTAATACCTGTTCGTGTTATAGATATACAGATAACTAATAAGAGAGAGAGGAATTGCTATACTTGGCTTCTATAATTAATTTAATATTGCGGTTTGCACTAAGAGGTATAAAACGTATCTGATATATTATACTCACAGACTAATATTGACAGTTCTACTTCCTTATTTTAAATGCGCGTTGAGTGGCGGAACTCAACGCTGTGGTTTATTTAACAACACAGGTATAATCATATTTTAAGTATAGTCTTTTGCGATAGAAATCGAATCGACAACCACCGCATCTATAGTAAAATGCTTTCCAACTCTTATATTTTTGGTGCGTTTTTCGTTTCTACTTGTCAAAATAAAAGCTACGCTTTTTATTTAAGTGACTCCCGCGAGATGATAGAATAACCGGTATTATATAAGCTTTTCTGACCCACATATATTTGTATGAACAATGAAATGGACTTTTAAAGAATTATTATGAAAAATTCCAATAAATCCATAGACGCTGCATATGATTCATGTTTAAGATCTACTCAGTTATCGAGCCTCGCTCTAAAAGTAGGGAATACGATTTATCTAAATTTTTACACATATTTTGTTCTTTGTAAGAATAAGGAGGAGTAAGTGACAGATCATTTTGATTTCCCTTTGACCTATTCTCTATTCCCTTTGTATTTCGGAGGCCGTCGTGCTTGGCGTAATAGCACAGAATATTACTGTAAACGCATTTGGTCAGAAGTTTAATCTGAAAAAACGAAAAATTATTAAACTTTAAATGTGAATGCTATAGTTAGAATGAAGAAAAACGTACTCAGATAGTTTGGATTTTGATACTAGAGGAAGGTGACATAAGAAGCTTTAGAATCCCCTGAAAAGTATATATGGAGAGGTTAATGACTGTGGACGAGACGGTAGAGGTATATAGGAACCGTGGCGTTTTGCGCTCCGTCCTTTCTGACTACCCCGCAAGGGATGAAGCGTGAACTAACAAAAATTTAATGGATGTTTATGCCAATGTATCGAATTCAAGATGAAAGTGAAAATCTTGAAATCAATTTTACAATTTAAATACCTCTTCCAAAAGATCCCAAAGTCAATCCAAAATCATTACATCTCAAACATGTTAAGTCCACCTTATTTTCTTGATAAAGGACTAGCATCAGTAGCATAGGTTTATTGTATCGATAATGTGATATAGTAAATAGAAAGATAGTTTTAATGATCCATCTAAGCAGACAGTCTAGAAATTCCCGTATGTAGCATAAGCACAGTGCGGATGTGATTATCTAACGGACGTCGGCTGCACCGCGTCCGTCTCATGACTGAGTGGTACACCTGACAAAGCTAATGACTTCTTTTGACTGTGATAGTCGATATACGAGTATAAAGCTTAGAATATAGTATATATTTTAATACTTCTCTTGTTTTAGAAACCTCACTCATTGCAGAGTAGTCAAAGATCCTGCACTTGTCTTTCAGCCCGAAGTCAATACGTTGTAAATGGGACGATGTCAGATACCATGACAGTCTTTTAACTATTGGTAATTTTCTTTTATTTACTTATTATCTGGAATTGTGGATTGAACGGAGATATTGTGATAAATCGTTCCGTTCACTTCTCTCAATTAGTTAATTTCTTAAAAGTTTTTTTTAAATACAGACCTGGGCAGCCCCAACGTTTCCTTATATTTTAAATCAAGCTACATTTTTGCAAGATTGGTTCAAATCCAGGTGGATGCAGTGTGAATCCAGAAAACTGTGAAATCATAATGAATACATTATTTTAGAAAATTACAATTTCAGAAGTAAGAAAATTCAAATATATTCATAGCCTGAGCGTTTAAATGTTTTTTTGAGCTTGACGCTTTTTATCCCGCATAGCAGGGTAGACAGAGAGCACCTAGTGTCAAGACACTCCGTACTTCACTTTCCACCGAATTCGAGACATTGCGTGTTAAGTGGTGGAACTCAATGCCGCACTCTGTCTTTATCAGAGCGAGGAAGTGATAATAATTTAAATATAATCACATCGAGTGGTGATCGAACCCACAACTGGTTACATTTACAGTCAGACAGTCAGACCGGCCTCTTTATTTTTGTTAATTTAATATTTTTTTACTACAAACTATATTTATATGGAAGGCAAGGCAAACAAGCGTGCTGGCCACCTGATGGTAAGTGGTCATCGCCACCGATGACCTCGTGCAATACCAGTAGAACATAGTAAAATAATCAATACTAATAAAATAATCAACATTGGTAACAACATCAATTTTGTTTTGGTCTTTTAATTCTCTAGTTATCTAAGATCAAAATAAGTAACTTTAAATTACAATACATGAACAACTACTTATTTGTTAAGTTTTATTTAACAGATACTTCACTTTTTTGAACAAGAAAGAAGAACTAGGAAACTAGTATTTTTTTGGAATTTATGAAATTTTCAGATTTGCGCTATTAAAGAATGTCACAAAAAGCGCTGCATCCAGTTAAATTACTGAACGCCAACATTTGCAATCCATTAAACCAAAAATTACTGCCGTACTGTTTAATATAAAACTACCAACATATATATATATATATATATATATATATATATATATATATATTTAGTTGAAAAATACGTTATTTATTATTAAACTGTAACAAAACAAATCAAAGATGAAACTAAAAAGTCATATTTGACAGGCGCTTTATTTATTATCAGGCTAACCGCATCGATTAATAACGCTCTGTGACACGTCCACTAAATAATAGCTTATAAACTAAACTATACCAGCTGTATAGTCTGCTTTATAACGGAAATAGAAATGCTCAGTTTAAATCACTATCCACACTCTGAGTTCTCAATTAGAATTTAACTGGCCTTAAAATGGTACAAATATATCAATGAAACGTATATGTAATGAATGGTATAGAAAACATTTTTAAACAAAAAAAAAATTATACGTTTTTCAAAAATGTTTTCTAATCGTAAGTGTGGAATAACCCTTTAAAAATAGTAAATATGAATGGTATGTTTATCAAGTACTGGATGACGCGTTGCCATAGCAACGAGTATGTCATTATATAAACGTGTATATCAAACATATGGTAGTTGGTGTTACATTTATAGTATTAATTTAATATATTTTTATGAATTATTTAAAAAAAAAAATTTGAATTCTGCACTCCTTCTCCCAATTCCGTACTCGTTAGTTATTTTCGTAGAAAGGGGGGGGGGAAGCTTTTGCTTAACGTATTAATATATAGATTAGAATTTTGAGTATACTTCTGTGACTCGTTCGGACCAAGATTGGAATCTAATGTTATTTGAAAATTTACATATTTTCTGGAAACATCACAATATGCACATCTTGTTGCAGTGGCACAGCTTCTGACTGTAATCAAGATTGGTTGTGGATTCGATTCCAACTAGAGAGTATGGTTATATATAAAATATTTTGATTCTTCGCTCAGGTAATACAAAATGCAGCGTTGATTTACACCACTCAAAAACGCAACATCTTGATTTTTGGGAGGAAAGTGAAGGTTGAGTGCCTTAACACAAGTTTTTTTCTCTGATTACTCTGCTATAATAAAAAAAAATCCGCTTATTATCTATATTAAAAACATTAATACTAAAAGCTTTATCGACTAACAAAGCATACAATGCAAAACTAATTTCCAGAGGAAAAAATATTTACGAGCATCGCAACGCAAGCAGACCATAACTGTCTGCGAGGAACAATCCAATTTGGTTGGAAGCGAAATAGCCCTATTTTAAACACATCTACAGCAAAAGGTAGAACACAAAATTGGACTGTCATTTTCTATCACTGTATCTAATATTGTTTCCGGTTAAATAACTAGATATCTTCCTAGTAGGTTCGATTTTAACTCTAGAAAATGATTATATAAATATTTTAAAGTAAAATAACCTCGGCGTTGAGTTACGCAACTTAAGACAGTGTCTTGAATACGAAACGAGTGAAAATCAAAAATCTTGACACTTAGCTCCCTATGAATTAAAAAATCAAAAATAATCAGAGTTATATATCATTTTCAACTACGATGACGCTACGCAATGATGTCAATAGCCAATTTTTTTAACTTCACGCTTTTATCCCGAATAGCAGGGTAGAAAGAAAGTGCCCAGTGTCAAGACACTCTGTACTTCACTTTTCACCGAATTCAAGACATTGCATATTGATGTGGTGGAACTCGACGCCGCTCTTTGTCTTTACCAGAGCGAGGAAGTGAAAATAATTAAAATATAATCAATCCCCCGAGTATGGATCGAACCCACAACCGATCGCGTTTACAGTCAGACCCAGTCACACTGCGCCACGACCGGCCTCGACCTATTTCCATACACAATTATATTAATTTTAACGTAAACTTATAACAAAAGTGGTAACGCCTAAGAAGCTTCATGTACCAAAACATTTCGCTTTGTTATATGAACGTAAACTTTGAGTTTCTTTAATTAATAAGTTGTTTTAGTTCTCATTGTGGACTTAGTGCTGGGAGTTAGCTCGCTGAGGTCAACTGAAAGTTAACAAGTTATAATTAGCAGTTTCACACTTCCTATGTAGTAGGGTACATAGGAAGTATGTAAAGCCAAATCCTGGTATATGCAGAGAATCAACGGTTGCTCAGCGACCGTCAATATGGCTTCCGCCATGGTGAGTCTACCGGTGATCTTCTAGTGTAGTAAACCTACCGCTGGGCTGCTGCTATTGAAGTCAAAGGAAAGGGCTTGGCAGTTAGTCTAGACATGGCGAAGGCCTTCGATCGAGTGTGATACAGGGCGCTCCTTGCCAAACTTCCATCGTATGGGCTTCCCGAAAAATTATGCAAGTGAGTCGCCAGCTTCCTCACTGGGCGTAGGATAATGGTCGCTATCGACGGTTTTTGCTCTCAATTAATGCCCGTAAACGCTAACGTCCCCCAGGGCTGTGTGCTGTCCTCAGCACTGTTCATTCTGCATATTAATGATTTGTTAGAGGATCCTAGCACTCATTTTTATGAAGACGACAGCACGGTGGACGCCTTCTACACCGGCCGTGCAGGTCTTTCTCGGGAAAACGTCGACAAATGCCAAAAAAAGTTGTGTCTTCCGTCAAGGCATCCCTTTACAATGTCTTTTTCTGGGGTGAAAGGAATCTGGTTCAGTTCTCCCGCCTGTTTGCACGCTAACCACTAAAAAAACACAATTTGTCGTACCACTAGTTTTCCAGAAAACCCTCCTTAAAGCCGCACAGTACGTAACAGACTAAAATACCATCCCTAGCATCTGGATACGTGGCGTTCTACTACAATGTGGTTTTGTAGGAATTGCCTTCCACGTGCCACAAAACTGTGGAACGGCTTACCTGCGACAGTGTCTCCAGGTCGCTACGACATAAACACCTTCAAAAAGCGCGGTTATTCCCACTTTAAAGGCAACGCTTCTATAGCTCCTCTGATGTTAAACGGGGCCGTGGCCGGCAATGATCACTTACCATCACCTGACCCGTTTGCTTCGTTTGCCTTTCCTGTTTTATAAAAAAAATGGAAAACCCGGGAGAAGCTAGTGTCAAGACTCTCCAGCCGAATCTAAATTAGGACTAAAATAAATCTATCTAAATATCGGAGTTTATATGTATACAAATAAATAAAATTAAAGTGCCTGTTTGTAATATTATAATAACCGCTTTTTAAGATCTTTGGTTTTCGTGATTTGTACACATTTTAAATGAAACTATTTTAAACGGATTAATCGCGTGTATTTTATAGTACAACCTACCTGTGACCACGGGCTACTGTAAAGTGTTCGAAACGTCAGGTTTCCAAAAATGTATTTTCGAATACCAAAATATACGCGATTAATCCTTTTAAAATAACTTTTAACGCTTTTTACTAATTTCATATACTTTACATATACCATAATAATATTTGTTATAACTTTTATCTGTTTGTCTGTTTGTTTCGGCTATCCTCTGGAATGGCCGAACTTTTACTGACCAATATACTAAGAAGTAACTTAGACTATTTTTATTTTAGAATTATAAATATATACTTTCAGAGATTGTATCCACTTGTAAAATTAAACTGTGGGCACAGCGCGAGTATAAATATATGTATATAACTTATAAATTTTATGGCCGGTCGTGGTACAATGGGAAAGCGTCTGATTGTAGACGCAATCGGTAGTGAGCTTGATTCCTACTTGGGATACTCAGATAAATCAAAGTGCAGCATTTAGTTCCGCCATTCAACACGTAATGTCTCGAATTCTTCGGATAATGAAATACAGAGTGACACTAACTACTTTTACGCTTTTATTCTGCATAGCAGGGTAGACCTGCTATGCAGAATAAAAGCGTAAACCTAAAAAAAATATAAGTGGATCGAAAAAATCGGAGTTAATCCAATTATATATATTTTTTTGGTACGTTATACAAATGGTAAAGATTCAACGGATGCCACTGGCCGCTACGTAATATTTTTTTTAAATAATATGACATTTTCATAATAAAACACTATGCTTTCTAATAACACGCTTACCTAAGCAATAGAGTTAGTTTTCCGTTTCCAGTGTGATATATTTTTAATTTCCGGTGCTCGCCGCACAGTATTTTTATGTCGGGATCTGATACGAAGAAATGAGCTTCAGCTTAGCATCCGATGCAGCCTCCGATATAAAATGTTTTGACGTGTTTTTACGAGATATATGTATGTATAGTCATTTATTTTTTTCATATTAGGTAAAAGTTTTTTCTTATATAGAAAATAAAGCTACCCTAAGCTTTGTAGGTATTGGCTAGGCTCTATATAAAACGAGCCCACAGTATGGCTCTATTATGCAGAAAAGTATTCGCTAGTTTATATAATCGCTTCATACTTTATTCCACATAGTAAGGTAGTCAGAACCAAACTAGAGTCAAGGCACTGCGTTGACTGATTTCCGTCAAAATTGAGATATTACGTGTTCCGTAGTAAGTTAAACGCCGTGCTTTATGTTGCAGCATGGGAAACGAGTTTCTGTAACGTTCACGGTTGTTGTGTTGAGTAACGGTACTCAATGACGCGTTTTGACTGACCAGACCAAAGAATGTTTTTTTTTTCTAGAAATAGAGACATGTCTTACAACAATCTTCCAGGTATATTTAATTTTCCTTCAGATGATTCGTCATGATAAATATATTTATATTGTTTTACCAGTTTTACTTTGCCTTACCAGAGCGAGGGAATGAAATTAGCTATATAATATAATGAAATCTTTATACACACTGGATATATATTTTAAGTCCTAAAGATCTTGAAGCAAAAATTTAAGAAAATAAATATATTAAATGCATCTCAATACATATTTGCTAATGTAAAATATTAATAAATTTACGAAAATCGGTGGTGTACACAATATTATAGTACACCAGTAATAGGCATAAGCTCACCGCGGCTGTAACTCGATTGCATTGAGTCTGCAATTCTTTCATGGGACAGTCTGTATGCTTTTACAATATCTCAAATAACGTTAAAATTTGCTCTACATTACAATTAAAAAAATTATGAAAAACTTTGTGTGTTAAATGATTACCATATTAATAATTATTTAAATGATAACACGCCTTGGGTCTGAACCGTTAACTTTAGTGAACTGGTGGTAAATTTTTTGATGTATAAACACTGAAGCGTGTTACTTCTCACTTTGAATAAAAATTATTTGAGTTTAGCATTATTACTTCAGCAGCTCTATGCATTAGGCAAGTTATAGAAGTCTCGGTATGAAATATGCCTCGCACCGTCCTAAGCCGGTTATTTGTCAACGGACGCGCCGACCGCGAGTCACTAAGCCCGAAATGATTGAACGTCTCTATATTCATCTTGTTTCGAGATGTACTGTATTGTGAATGAAATTGTTTGATTTGTTTGTTTATTATATTTTATATAAATTTATATTTATTTTGTATAGAATTTAAGTTGTGCTATCATATTTTTTAGCTTCTTGTAATTAAGAACAAAGGATCTATGAATATTTCAAGTCGTCGTGGCGAAGTCAGATATATACCATATCTGACACCAAATATGTTTCTTTCGTTCCTTATATGGGGAAATAAATATATTTAAATTATTTCCATATCTCCTATTTACAAACTACATATAAATATAAAAAAATATATTAAAAATGTCTAAAAATCAGCACGTGGTACCGAACTTGCACCTCTTTGAAACAGTTAAAACGCATACGACACTCAATATAAGCCTAAGTGGTTTTCTGTACTGTTTATGTTGTATTAAGGTGATTTGTTAATTGTATTTGATAGTAATAAATTAAAAAAAATTAGGTGCTTCAACCAATTGAGTATAATATAACATTTTAATCGACATAGCTAAAGCCTCGTTCAATTATTTGTATGATACTAAATTTTTATTCTTGCCCTACAATTAAGCATGGGACCACCTGTGCAGTGGGACTGCGTCTAACTGCATATACGATTGATTGTCAGTTCAATTCCTAGAGGGATGATTGATTATAATATTTACTATTTTTAAAGTGTTATTCCACACTAAGGATTAGAAAACATTTTTTCAAAAATGTCAATCTCTCTTGTTAAACGATTATTTCTTAATAATCTTTAAGTAGTAGAAATTTGTAAAAATCTCTCTACAGAGATGCTTACAAAATAAATAAGTTGTAACAAAAACGTATAAGAATTTCGACGCAGCTGGTAGCTGGTAGTATCCAAGAGGCGCGGCTTCGAATCCCGCTGCGTTCAAATTTTTATACGTTTATTCAAAAATGATAGATTATATTTAAAATTTAGTCCAAAGTGCGACGTTAAGCTCATAACTCAACAGAGTGTCTTGACACTGTGTTGTCTATAACTACACTGTGAAGCTGTAAAAAAAAACAATAAATAAGCAATATCCAAGATTCGAACCTGTTCCTAAAGTCCCAACACTCAATCCAATAAAAAAAACTTTCACCACCAACTAAACTCCAAGTTCAGTAAGTACTTGTACTAACTCGATGAATACCAGATATATATATATATTTATAGATTCACGAAACTCTTAATACACTTGGACGATAAAACAGTCGCATATCTGGGGCCCCGCTATCGGGGAGGCGTGGCGCAATAAAACTTATCTGCGCTTTATTAGTATAGCGCTGTATCGCTTAATGAGCTAAGCCGAAGATTTAGGGGATTTGTTTCATTCCTACCCCTTTTACCCAATTTTGGGGTTCAAAAGTCAATAGGAACAGATAATTGTTTTGGATTTGCCCTTTGAAAAATTGTTTTAATTGAAATTTGAGTGTTGTTAAGTATTTATATTCGTTTTATTTCGAATAGCTCAAGTAATTACTATCGAGAAATGCGGTTGATACTGTTGGTGGGGAAAGAAAGAATGTGCTCTATCTATGTCTGTTTAAAGGGCTGTCGGCGATCACCAAGGTGCCCCCTACGAGAATCGAACCTCGACCTCCTATTGGTAGGCTGGCTCGAAGCAGGTATTAGGAGTTCCACTGAAACGGGAAGTTATAAACGAAATTCTTCAAATGAAATTCCAAACCGCATTTGTCAAAAATTTTAAAATTTTATTTCGTTTGTAAATATAATTTTATGGAAGAATTAAAAAAGTGTATCTCTACTTTTTTTGTAATATTTAAAATACATATCATAATTTTAACACATTTTTTGTACTTGTTTAACCTTCACTCTAAAACAAGGAAATTATGAATGCCATTAGAACAAGTATTCTTTTATAACTAACTAGCAGTGAATATAAAAAATGCTGTTAAGTTTTAAAACTGCATAAAACACAAAAATATAGTACTTATTCAATTCTCATTGTTATATTTAAATAAAAAATAAAGGGACAGTGTATAACGCCGTGTTTTGTTTTACCAGAACATTTGTAATATAGTCCGAGGGGCTTTTCGTATGGCACAGTAGAGTATCTTGTGTTAAGACATTCCATTCTCGTTTACCTATACCAGTGTAAACATCTTGTGGGGGAACGGGGAAGAATACAATTCCTCTCCGCTGCTGCGTAGTCTCCTGTATAGCGAGTGTCCCAGTAATTTGGTGGTAGGAGGTTAGTCGTCCGTCCCGCTCGCGAGCACTGTCATGAAAAAAACCATCCGCTAAACATCTAATGTTGTGATCCCGTTCGAATGTAATATAATGTCAAATAAGTCACCTTTCCCTATTCCCACTCATACTTTCCCTCATCTCTATTCACTTCTATCTCAAAGCCGGCAATGCATCTACAACTCTAATTTTGTAGAAGTCCATGGGCGAATGACCACTTACTATCATGTGGTCCTCTTCTTTTTAATTAAAAAAAAATTTACGTGGTGGATGGTGGAACTCAACGTCGTGCATTTCAACCCATTACGAATCCGTCCGTGGCGCAGTGCAACAGAGTCTGACTGTAAACGCGATCGATTGCGGATTCGATCCCCACTCGGAGGAGTGATTATATTATAATTATTTACACTTCCTCGCTCTGGTAAAGACAAAGTGCGGCGTTGAGTTCCACGACTCAACACACAATGTCTCGAATTCGGTAGAAGCAAAGCACGGAGTGTCTTGACACTAGGTACTGTCTGTCTACGCTACTATACGGGATAAAAGCGTAAAGCTACAAAAATAAAATAAAATAAATTTCAATCCATGAGCTCCGCTTAGTAATTTCGCCACGATGTCGTCTAATTTTACTAAAACCAACTAAAACAGTGAATGCATTAGAATTAAATACCCAGCAATGGGATTCCACGGCCCCATATGTTATCTCATGAAATAATGGCTTTTCAATTCCAAAGAGAATGGTTTCAGGTAATACTAAATTTATTTCTATGATCTGGCCGGCTCTGGTCGCCGTTAGGACAGGGTTCGAATATGAACGGTGTGCTATATACGTAACTTTTCACACTTTTATAGTAGATGTTTTATTTTTAATGAAAAAAATGTTATCTTTATTTTTTTTAAATAAAACCTTGACGATGACGACGACGACACAAGTCCTCGAATGGAAATTGAACTCGCAACCATTTGCGTATACATTCCGACGCTGTTTCACTGCGCAAATATGGCCTCTTTATCTAAAGATAACCAATATTATAATAAATATGCGTGAAACAATGTTAAAATTATGTATTGTGTTTGAAATGTAAAACACACTTGTCAAAAGTGGCATACAGGTAACCAAGGCAACGCATGTATTACTCATCACAGATAGCTATCGCTCTGCATCCATTGAAGGGATATCTTTAAATAATATGCTCGTATGATATAAAAGATGGGCAATTGATATTAGGATAAAAGACGACGTGTGACCACCTACTTTACGTTAAAACTTACCCAGAGTATAAAAGGATAGGAATTGAGCCCGCTCCAACCG
Organism: Dryadula phaetusa; assembly: GCA_032432895.1. NCBI lineage: Eukaryota > Metazoa > Arthropoda > Insecta > Lepidoptera > Nymphalidae > Dryadula > Dryadula phaetusa. The sequence goes on from JAOYRS010000003.1 coordinate 624,327, forward strand.
CTCTACCCGTTTAACCGGCTATAACAGTAATTTCTCGTTATTATTCATTCACATTTGATATAATCTCAATTTGAAATTCTATGTTTTATAGAAATTCTATACTAATTCTAGAATAAAACTTTAAAAATTAGATTTACCTTTTTAATTCCTATACCTAAGACAGGTCGTGGAGCAGTGTGTCAGCGTCTGACTGTAAACGCGGTTATGAGTTCGATTCCCACTCGGGGCAGTGTTGATATTTAAATTATTTTCACTTCCTCGCTCTGGAAAGGCAATGTGCAACGTTATCGGAACTCATCACGTAATATCAGACGGTGGAAAGCGCATTGCGTAGTGTCATGGCACTAAGTAATTTCTGTCTATCTTGCTATGCGTGATAACAGCGTGAAACGAAAAAAAAATAAAAAAGCATTAATTCTTAGTTAAAGTTCAGTTGAATAACGCTTCCACTACTTAAAAAGTCGTGAGTCGCGGAACTCAACGCCGAACTTATAAATACTAACTTTGGAATTTTATAATTTTTATTCCTTGACGCCATCTTTCATATTAATGGAAAATATATATCTGTACTACGCTTTGGTTGGCTTCAATATAAACTCGGAAAACACGTTAATATATGTGTTTGACAAACATTGTCACTTCCTTACCCTTACAAATGAAAGGCGTTGAACTCCGCAACTCAACCAAAATGTTTTCATCAATATTGTATATAATGAAAAAAATTACAGGTCTTAATATTGATTTTTCTACCAACTCCACATTGTAGAATCCTATACCCTGTACAAGTTAGTTAGATGTTTTTGACAGAAGGGCTAGCCATATTAAAATTCTCGGATAACGGTTGAATCTAAAATCTTGAATTTTTACAATTTTAAAATTCAACTAAAAAATAATACGCTCGTTATAGCAAAGTTATAAAAAAAATAAAATCATTAAAAAGATCAAGCTGACCTGTACAGGGTATACCTAACAACAGAGACGTTAACAACTAAGTCTATACAAAGTCCATTTATTTAACTGAATAAAATAGGTAAATATTCCACTACAGTCGGGGTACAGAATGTAAACGAAAGCTGTGAACATAATGCTGTGTGTGTAGTTATTTGTTAAAATAACTCTAGTATTAATTTGGATTTTTTTTGACTTACCAAGTTAAATATAGGGTTTTTATCCTGATTTATTTTTTCCCCATTTCTAAATTGATTAAAAGTAAACAACGGAGAGATACACTATGACAAATGTCAAAACTATAAGTTGTAAATCAAGCATTCTCAAACGATAACATCGTGACTCAGTAGGACAGCGTCTGATTGTAAGTGCAATAGGTTACGGGCTCGATTCCCATTTTTGGTAATGATTATAATTATTTATTGAATGTAAAAATTATTCCCATTTTTTTTTTGAGCTTCACGCTTTTATCCCGCGTAGCAGGGTAGGCAGAAAGTACCTAGTGTCACGACACTCCGTACTTCACTTTCCACCGAATTCGAGACTTTTTTTCCCATTTCTATGCTCTATTAAAACAATGCGGGGCGTTGAATTCGTCGATAAACAGGCGATTTCTTGATTCAGATGGAAACCATTCAACGGAATGTTTTGACACTACGCGGAATATATCGTAAAGTAGCAGATTTTTTTTTGGTTTTTTTTTACATAAATAAAATATGCTACACTTAATTTAATCCATAAGAGACTATTACAGCTTAATGTAAAGGTATGAATGTAAAGGTGATTGGTTATGGGTTCTAATCACACTCTGAGAAGTGTTGAGTTTCGCCACTCAACAAACAATATCTTAACACTAAGTACTCTCTCACTACCCTGCTATGTAGGAATATGGAAAGAAACACAGAGTCTGGTCGTGGTGCAGTGGGACAGTGTCTGACTGTAAACGCGATCGGCTGTGGGTTCGATTCTCACACGAGAAAATAATTATATTTAAATATTTTCACTTCCTGACTCTGGTAAGACAATGCGTTGAGTTTCGATGAAAAGCGAAATACGGAGTGTCTTGCCACTTGGTACTTTCTATCTATCCTGCTATGCGGGATAAAAGCGTTAAGCTAAAAAAAATACGTTTCTATAACCATAGAGAACTCCATTTCATTTTATTCCCGTACCCGAGGCCTATAGCCAGTATCAGGTTAACAAAAACTACGCACAACATTAAACTGAAATTATGTGACAGTATCATATGCAGTAAAAATCATTTTTATTCCTATCTTACTCCTTTTGTATCAAAATGTTAACGAGATTTTGTTATTGTTACCTATAGACTTGTTTTTATCTGTGGCTTTGTTTGAATAAGTTTAGAATTGCCAATATTACAATTTTTTATATAAAAGGAAGAAAAGCAGTTTCACGCTCTATCCCGCATAGCAGGATAGTCAGAAATACAGATACTCCGTTGACTGCTACCTGTCCGACGTCGCCTGCAAGAACAACACTATTATTTTTAACTACACGCTTTTATCCCGCATAGCAAAGCAAGTACCCTGCGGTAGACAGGAAGTACATAGTGTCAAGAAGACACTCCGTACTTCTCTTTCCGCCAAAGCGTCTTACAAGAGTAAAGTAGTATAAATAATTGAAATAAAATCAATCTGTGAAAAGTGTGTCTGTAAATGGGGATTCGAACCCACAACCGATCGCGTTTACAGTCAGATTCTGTCACACTGGGCCACGACCGGCATGAACACAATTTATAAATATTACGTTTCATTTAAATTACTTAAACCACTGACTGTACTGTAATTACTGGTACGTTTAATAGATAATGTATGAAAGAATAATTTACCACGGTGCTTTGAATTTACTGGCAGTGATAATGGCCTAACAAAGTCAATACGGCATTGGGTGTCAGATGATTAGGAGAAAATATGGCGACTGCTATGTCTGTCAGCATCGTTAGAATTACATCAAATACTCGACAATTCCAATTTTGCGGATATATAGTGTCCAAAATCTTGTTTTGTTGTTCAAAATATATATATTTTTTAATTTATTATGATTCAGGTAAGATTCATCATACATCAAGCCTTTATGAAATTATTTATATAGATGGAAATCGGACCCACAAGAAATTGGGTGTACAGTCAGGCAATGTCCCACTGTTATGACCTTGCTCTCTAGCAATTGTAGTCTCTAAATATAGTTAATTACAACATTCCTATTTATTCAAGATCTACTTTAAGATAGAGATACTTCGTTTCAAACCAAATTGGATAGTTCCTTGCAGAACTGTTCGAAACAGCGTAAAGATTTTACGGCTTCACTACTTTTGTTTATTGTTAAATTATACTGTTTGTTTTACGACTACCCAGTGCAATAATGGCAGTGTGATAGGACTTACATGTAGGTACTCAATTCAAAGACGAGGAATTAATACTAGGAAATAGAAATGTTGGAAAAAATTAAAAACAAAAATTTGTATCCATACTCTTTAGTACTAGTTGTTTAGTTTACGGTCTCGATAAAACAGCCGACGGAGTGTCTCGACACTAGGTTGTATTTGACTACCCTGCTATACAGGATAAAGGGAGCTGAAACGGTGTTGGGTTCCACCACTCAACATTCAATATCTCTAATTGGAGTAGAAACTGGAAAAAACCAAAAAAAAACTAAAAGAATATAATAATAAAATTCTAACCGTCTGTGCCCTTCAATTAAACAAATATTTAAAAATAATATACATTAATAATAATTAATACCTCACAACATAATTAGGGATCCTCCATTGAATTTATAATAGACGAACTCGAAGCTGACAACGTGACGGTACACGCTATGAGGAGCTGAGACAAACTTTCCAGGGCACATAATATTTAGCTACTAAGTGCGTGCGTTTCCATTACACTCAAGTATATAAAATTAATAAGTAAAATTAAATTCTGTAAGTGTGTATGTAAAAATAATCTATGTACAACGTAAGAAAGGTTAAGAGTGAAAGACTGTCACACTAGCTGTTAAAAATACTACTTATGCAGACAAAAGTCAAGTACTTCATTTACGCCATCAACACCAAAAATAATGATTATGGATGGAAGATAAATCAAAAAGCCTCACGTTTTTCTCGTATAGCAGAACAACCTATTTTCAAGACACTTCGTTTTCCACTTTTCGTCCGAAATCCAGACATTGTACTGCGAAGCAGAATTTAACGCCGTGATTTATCTTGCAAGAAATTTTTGTGAGTACCATAATTTCACGTCACAATGGAAACAGTGTAAAATGTATCAAATTCACAGGGAAGCTCCACGTCTTAAGGAGCTATAAAAACACGAGCTCACGTGGCTCTAAGCGATGACGCCGCCGGAAGAATTCAATTTTGACTCATTCCAGTTTTACAATGCAACTATGAAAGTATGATATTGCTCTGTCAAAGTATTATCAGTAGTTAAAGCTGATCGAAGCTAAATATTCAAAATATTTTTCCCCCAATTCCAATACACTGTAGTAAACGCTTTTTATATCTACTGAACATAAACCCACCAACAGCTCAGCTGAGCTTAAATTTGTGGATTCAAAGGATTTAGAGTGATATTTGTTTCAGGTGTTTAGCTCCAGGATCTGACCGTGCGAAAGGGTTGACAGGAAGTACCTAGTGTTCATACTCCGTACTCCGCTATCCGCCGTTATTCAACGGCGATAGCGGCTATTCAGCAGAACTCAACGTCGCGCTTTGTCTTACCACAGTGATGAAAACATTTTAAATATAATCATTCCCCTGAGTGGTAATCGAAGCTGCAACCGATCGTGCTTATAGTCAGACGCTGTGGGACTGCACAATGACCGGTATCTTTGTATTAATCAAAATATTTTCTTTTACCAGCTGCGGTAAGCCGAAGCTCGGCGTTAAGGCCCACCATACACGCAACGTCTCCGTTTCTGGTGGATTGGAAAACGGAGAGTTTTGACACTAACTTTCTTTGACGGCTCTCTATGATAAGGCGAAGAAGAAGAAAAAGAAAAGCGTGAGATAAAGGTAAATCTCGCAAGTGAAGATACTTTCTAAAGCACAGACTTCAGTTTCCTTTACAAAATATTTAACAAGTCTCATAAACTTTACAGTGTTAAAGAATTCAATTTAGGAGCTCATTTTTGACAGTTACATCTTAGAACTATCGTACTTAGTTGTGACATCGGGTTTATATACAAAGTCCTTTCATAGTACAAATTTACAATGTTATATGGAATATTTTGTATATTTTATAAAACGAAAAATTGATTGATATTCCACTGCGTTTTCGGCTTTCTGGTAACTCTGGAGGGATACTAGCTTTTTTCTTTTTCTTGCCATAGCGGAGAAATTAAAATTATTTTTATATATAATTCATTTATCGGAGTTGGCATCGAACCTACAACCAATCATGTTAACAATCGTACGTCACTGCGCTATGATATAGATTATCTCTTGTTTGTAAGCGGAGTTTTTCTAGGCATCATAAAAAAATTCCCCAAATATACTTAAGACATTATAATATTGCGTTTCACAAAATAAAAAGCAGTTCTACTTCACATATGAATATAAAATCATATATCAAAATCAAAAATTTGAATAGTCAGTTGACATAAAATTGCCAGCATTGTCAATCCCAGTAGACTACCAGCTCGGACAGCAGTTCTGCTGAAAAGAACTGGAAAGAAACAATTGGTCTTTCCAATTATAATTGTATAATAAGCTTACAACTGATCTAGCCTTCATAAAATTATATCTATATAACATTCCAACACCTACAAAGTATTAAATGGATTCCTATATATACTTCCAGTATACTACCTTTGTAGATAAAAATACCAAACGGCAGTGATCCGACACGGCGCACCACTTCTTTTTATGGCTTTCCCGTGTACGAATTTTTGCATCCCAACTAAAAGTTTATACGGTACGGGTCGATGTTATTTTTAAATAAAATCCGTCTTTATACCGTCAATACGCTCATGTCACCGGACTGAATCGTATGATATATTGGTATTTCCAAAGAAATCACAATAGTCAACGTACTGGCTAGGAAAATGCTGTGTTTGAGATAAGTTTTGTTTGGGCGGTTTTTGGTTGTAATGGATAGATGTAAAAAAAAATCAACCGATTATTGGGTGGCGATGTTACTAATAAACTAAGAATATCGATTTTTGTCATGCTTCATAGCAGGTTAGACAGAATATATCTGACAGTAGTGTCAAGACACTCCGTACTCCGCTTTCCGTCAAATTTGAGACATTGCATGCTGAGTGGTGGAATCGCTGCACTTCGTCTTACACGAGCGAGGAAATTAAGAATAACCAAAATATAATATATATATACATCTCTCCAATCAATCTGTTTGTCCAATTTTGACAAAGGCCTCTTCCAAGTGTTTCCATTAATTTTTGTCTCTGGCGATTCTAGACCAAGACGGACCCGCTACTCCTTTTATTTCGTCCTTCCTTCTTTAAAACTGTCTACCTCGTTTTCTCTTACACTTACTGGGATACCAGTTGATAATTGATTTACTCCACATTTCAACACCAGGTAACCTTCTTGTGACCTTCTCTGTTTCTTTCGCCAGCTATTTATATTACGGTAAAGTAAAAAGCAAAAAACGTAAGATAAAGAATAAGAATCGTAAGAAAAATAAGAACAAAAAATGTAAGGTAAATAAGTTTTTTTTATTAATTTGTTATAGAGACAACAAGATCTGTAACACTAAGATTTATCTTCACAGAGTAAATTGTAAATAGAAAACAAATAAGATAAAGCTGTGTTATTTTATAAAATACACCGCTTATATGCTCACAGGTTATACATATGTAAAAAAAGATTTGAAGACAGTATTTGTATATTTAATACAATTTGACAGCGTGTGACTTTAAACGCGATTGATTGTGAGTTCGATTCCCACTGGTTAAAACTTGTTTTAAATTCTTCCCTCACGTGTAACAAAGCGTGCTTAACACGCAATGTCTCGATTTCAGACGATAAGCAGTCAACCGTGTATCTTGACACTAGGTTGTCTTTATCTACTTCGCTATACGGGATAAAACAAACATAGTAAACTACAAAAATATGTCAAATAATACATTGTTGTCCACAAACCAAGGTTTCCGGACCCTCCAAATCATCCCCTAATGACGGACAGAAGTGTCCTCAATATTGATAAATACCGTGTAAAAGTTTCACCCCCGCCGCCTGGAGGCTGTAAACCGTGTCGTCTTATTCTTCTAGTAAACTGACTAACTTTATAACTTGTTAGGAACTTGTATAGACACTGCTAATAAATCAATCTTATATAATTGAATAAACATGCCCGATTATTATTTTTGAAGTGGAATTTCTTTATCGATAGATGAGAAAAAATTTATAGCAATGTAAAGAAATTGTAAAATTAAATTGTATTTAAATTATTTTCACTTCTTCGCTCTGATAAGACAGAGTGCGGCGTTAAGTTCCGCCACTGAATCACCGAATTTGAGACATTTTGAGAAAGCGAAATACGGAGTGTCTTGACACTAGGTAATTTCTGTCTACTTTGCTATGCGGGATAAAAGCGTGAAGCTAAAAAATATATTGCAACGTTTTTTCTGTAACGCGTTACGCACCATATTAGTTTTGCTTTATTAATTTATCTTTAAAATTAACTTTATCAAATTAAATAAATCTGCTATTTAATTTATTATATAATATAAATAATGGATCATTTTTATAAAAAAAAATTACATCTTACGTGTTTACACTAAAACAGACACACACATATTTTTTATATATATTTTTATTGACGCATTCTATAAAGCAGGGTATACAGGGTAAAACACAAATTGACGATGTACTTCTCTTTGTCCTAATTTTCCTAAGAAAACGGAACACAACACCGTGCTTTTTTTTCTTGACTAAGAAAATAATTTAAAGTAATATTTTAATCCCACGGATTTCGAATGAAAATGAGATATTGAGAGACTTATGTATATCGCATATGTATTCAGGTATTGTTCCATTTTTTTCTATATGTAAAATATGAAGGTGCCTAATTTTTTTATTAGAGTCTGATGTAGACGCGGTTGGTTGTGGATTCGATTCTCACTCGAGGATAATCATTTCCTCGAGTGTTAATTTATTTATTTTAAATATATTTTCACTTCTCTCCTCCAGTAAAACAAACTCTATTCCGCGGTAAATAAACTCTATTCCAATATAACGAGAAAAAAACTAGATATTTTTTTAGCTTCACGCATTTATTCCGCATAGCAGGGAAGACAGGAAGTCATGATGTAAAGACACTTCATACTTCGCTTTCCACCGAATTCGAGACATTGAGCGTTGAATAGTGGAACTCAACGCCGCACTTTGTCTTTTACCAGAACGAGGAAGTGAATATAATTTAAATATAATCACTCCCCCGAGTGGGGATCGAACCCACAACCGATCGCGTTTACAGTCAGACGCTGTCTGCGCCACGACCGGCCTCAGACTATATTATATGTTTAAAACATTAAAATATCGTTAACAATATAAAAAATCATTCATTGTGTTAAATAAATTTAAGGCCATTTGATCGTAAGTTACTCCGTTATCCTTACTCCGCGTAATGTCCATATTACCGACTCTAGTTAGACAAAATGTGGTGTTAAGTTCCACCACTCAAGTTAAAGCCACACAGTCAAAATGGAGAACGGAGTGTTTTGACACTAGATTCTCTGTACTAGGACAATTCCAGAGATATCAGATTAATATATCAATTTAATACTATATTTAAAATATAACAATTAAAAAACTCTTCAAAGATATGTGTTTCACTTTTAAAGCAAAGCTTTATTTTCAACAATATTTTTTCGTACTCGTACTTCTACACCGTCGACTGTTACGCTTCGTAGGACGAGCATAATAATACATTCATATCTTTATAAATTTCAGGTGAAAAAGTACTTTAAATTTTGAAAATGGGATTAAATTATGAAATTTCCATCATGACTCGGTGGGACAGAGTTTGAAAGTAAACAAGGTTGTGGGTTCCATCTCCATTCGGTGGTATATTGCCTTATTTAAATTAGTTTGATTTCACCGTTTATTAAACATCATCGTATGTCTCGAATTCAAGTGAAAAATCAAAAGCTATATAAAGAAAAGGTGTGAGGCTACAATTTACAAAAAACCCTTCGTGCCAGTGGGTCCTGAATGTATTAAATTTGAACAGAACAAGCGCACGGTCCGCGCCGGCCAAATGTAACGGAAAGATAAAAGGCAAAGAAAGAAGACCTGTGCCACCTAAATCATTCTATATCAAGTTAGAGGTCGTTCGAATCACCTCCACTAGAAGAACAATGCTATATTATGCTATTCTATACAACCCGGCATTTAGAAACTTTCACAGTAATAAGATAAAAAGGTAGTCTTAATTTGATAGTTTTAGTCACTCAACGCGCAATGTCTCCATTTCGTGTGAAAAGTAGCCAACGGAGTGTCTTGACACTAAAATGTCTCTATCTGCCTTGTTTGTTTATTCTAAGATATCAGGGTAGACAGAAAGTACCTAGCGTCAAGACACTCCGTACTTTGTTTTCCAACAAATTTGAAACATTGCGTGTTGAGTGGTGGAACTTGTCTTACCAGAACGTGGAAGTGAAAATAATTTGAATATAATCATTCTCTCGAGTGGGGATCGAACCCCGAACCCAGAACCGATCGCGTTTATACTCAGACGTTGTACCACTACACCACGACCGGCCTCATGCACACAATTAATCCAATTAAAAGTAGTTTCATTTAAAATCATAATAATTATTTTAGTTTTAAAGAGTGATAAACAACGAAGTCGATGTTAGATAAAATTCGACAGCAAAACACAAAAAGGCTTGTAAAATGCAGGTAGCGGATTAAAGCATGCATAGTTAAAGGGTAAGAAGGTACAGCCTCCGCCACTCAGTTTCGGCACACATCAAATATGTAAGCCAACCAATGTTAGGTACATTGTCTTGATGACTGAAAAATAAGGGTTGAAAAGTTTGTTTAGGTCAAAATTTATTACCAGATTGGAAAAAACATATATATATATATATATATATATATATATATATATATATATATATATATATATATATATATATATATATATATATATATATATATATATATCTGTAAAAGGCGATCAGTTATGTTGATTTTAATTTTATCTAAAAATAAGTTATCGACTTTTACAGAGGGAATTGCAAGGTACATCACCTAACGTGCATAGCGGATGGTTGTGGATAAAATGACGTCACTCTATATTCTCACTGCTAACTAAATAAAATGTGAATGAAAGTAATTTTAATTGAATAAAAAAATAAAACCATATTAATAAATATTGCACTTCAAAATAAATCCTTATCCTTCCTTACAAGGAACTTACTAGGAAAGCATCGTCTTCAAAGCCGATCGTGACAATTTTCTGTTATAAAGATGTCAGAAAGATTTTATACATAGAAATTGATACATTGATTAACATATAACGGAAGTATTTTATAAAAAAAAACAATTCTTTTATAATTTGAAAGTAATTATTAAACTACCTTTACACTATCTTGCATAGTAGAGTAATCACATTGTATTTTAATTGGCGTAACTTAACACCGCGATCTCCAGTATCGTAAGATACAAAAATAATTTAAATAAAATAATTCCGCTGAATATAAATCGAACCTAGAGCCAATCACGTTTATAAACAGATTCTATCCCACTGAATGATAAGGGATTCTATATATACCTAGACATATATATAAATGATAAATCTAATAAAACGCAATCTATTCTCGTGTCCATTATATAAATGTGAGACATTTCTGTTCACATTTACAAAGGGAAGGGAAGCAAATTAAAAAGGTTGAGATAAATTGCAGGTCCTTGGCTGGGGCTGGAGGCCCTAGGGGCTCGCAGGGTTTCCTTATATCACCATCCACCAACGCTACGAATAGGGCACAAATATACACGAATTTCTTATATAGATAAATATGTTATTAAATCACGGATAGTTCGTTACACTAAAAAAATTGAATCTGTGATCATTTATGTAAAGGCCAGATAAAATAAATATGAATAAATATTTTAAACAGGCTATAATTTTAATGCAGTAGTATTCTATATTATTAAGTATTATAATATTAAGTATATGGAAAATATGAAATTTGACAGCGTTTGGGTGTAAACGCGACCGGTTGTTTCTCCAATTTCCACACGAAGGAATGATTCTATTTAAATTACTTTCATTTCCTCTCTCTAGTGAGACAAAGTGCGGCGTTGAATTCCGCCACTCAACACGTAAGGTTTTGAATTTAGTGGAGAGCGGGGTACAGTGCCTTGACGTCTACCCTGCTATGCAGGATAAAGAGTAAACTAAAAAAAACACAATTTTGATGGAATGGTCATTTCGAATTAATTTTTTTTTTATTTTGTAGCAGGATAGACAAAAAGTACCTAGTGTCAACACACTCCGTACTTCACTTTCCACCGAATTCGAGACATTGCGTGTGGAGTGGTGGAACTCAACGCCGCTCTTTGTCTTTACCAGAGCGAGGAAATGTAAAATAATTTATATATAATAACTCCTCCGAGTGTAGATTGAATCCACAACCGAACGCGTTTACAGTCAGATGCTGTCACGCTGCGCCACGTCCGACCTCGATAACATTATATAAAAAATAATAATGGTTATATATTTATTGTTAACAGAATTCAAAATGTATTTCAAATTTCATCTTAATCAGGCATTGGTTTAAATAAAAGCTTGTATAAAATCTGTTTATTAACCTCTCCTAACACACCGAGTCTCAACTAGGAAGGAGTTTATCAAACTATATTCACTCCATCTACTTTATCGAGTGGAAAAATAATAAAAAAACAAACACAGTGTTGTAAAAAATGGTAAAATTTCTGATTTCATTCGTTCACTTGTTGTTTTATTCATGAGTGATGGGACAGTGTCCGCAGGCGATGTAAATATCCCGATCTATACTCAGCTAATACGTCTTGCTGGCCATAATCGAAAACAAACAGGCATTTCATGTATTTTTTCGTTATCCATAACATAATAAAAATATTCAAAGTGCAAAGTGTTTGTTGATGTTATGATGGTTTTATATTTTTATTTTCTGCTACACTTACATAGAACTTAGTGAATGCGGCTTAATAATTAAAGCTTTTTATTTTTGATATATATATATATATATATATATATATATATATATATATATATATATATATATATATATATATATATATATCCGAAGAAAGCAGAGTACGTAGTGTCTTGACTCTAGGTACTTTCTGCTATTCGGGATAAAAGCGTTAAGCTAAAAAACTCTTCTTTCTCCATCGTGACTTCCATTGTATATGCACACTTAAAAACCATAATTCAAGAAACAGAAAATAAGAAGTTAGTGAATAACTCAAAATTTATTTTATATTATTTTATTCAATTTTTATTTTAAAATCGATGTACAAAAAAATATACTTCAATTCGAACTAATAATTATGGCACTTAAATAGATAACTATTATTCTGACCATATAATATACTATTTCCATAGAAACCTATTTACATTTAAAATATTCGTTAAAAATTAGTTATTCACGTTGCGACAAGAACAAACATTACAGATTGACGTGTAGATTACCTTTATGATTTGGGTAACACAAATTTTGAGCTTTTATATTTTTATGTGAAATATTTTAATTATAAAATCCCTATTTCAGCAGCTTTCCATAACGAATGGAGGCAGAGTGCTAAAATGTTTTTTTTATTTATTGACAAATTGTATTACAAAAATTATTGAGACAAAACATAAGTATAAAAAACTAATATATCGTGTAATTCAATCATACTTGGTTCTGTAGAATTTGTATTTTTTTTAATTTAGCATTAGGTACGTGCGGGACGTAATTCCAGGCTACATTGTCGGTGAAGGGGCTTATATGTTAAAGCCCCGCTGTTGAACCTGGACGTTATAGTTCGAGGCGCAGGCAGCCGGAACGGAAGTGTGGGAATCCTGGCCAACAATACCGTCTCTTTACCAGAGGTCAATCGAGGCTGTTTGTCTGGTGTCTCGCCAATGACACTAGAGATGTACCAAGCGTGGACCATGGTTAAGGGGTCAAAGGGGTCAAATCCTTTTGTCAGGCAGTGGAGCTCGGGAAAGCAGCATCGGCCTGCGTGAAAGAGTCTTCCTTCAATCTTGCCATTCTTTAGAGGAGTTGCCGATCATGCTAAGGAAACTTATCTCCTAGTCTCCTAGCTTAAAAAGGCACGTGCCCGCTACTCCCACAGACTGCCGTGACTGCCCGTCACCTTTGACTTCGTAATTTGTATGCTTCCACCGGAGTCGTGAAAAATTGGGCTTCCCATGACCCGGCTAGTAACGGTCGAGACGCACAACCCGAGTATCCGTAATGGTTCTTCACGAGAAGAAGCTATGTGCTCCCAAATCTTTCCAACGATGTTAAAAAGATGAAGAATGGACAGCAGAGAATAAAGTGGATTCTCCCTGCCTACCACGCAGAGGTTGTAGACGCCTGCGTATACATGGATTAAAACAATTAAATCATATTAAATTTTAATCTTATTTAGCGATTCCTTTGTGACTCAACTGGATATCATCTGATTCTAAAGATATTTGAATTTGAAATTTACGGTCATTACGGTTCAATTTTCAGCCGGTGAAATGATCTTATTTAAATAATTCTAATATCGACGCTCTGGCATTACAAAATGTGGGGTTAAGTTCTGCCACTATACACACAATGTTTTGAATACGAACGGAAACGGAACGGAATGTCTTGAAAGCATGAAGCTTTCAAAAGCGTGAAGCCAAAAAAAAATATTCATATTTAACATATTGTAACTGATTTAATTATATGTTTGTTTTTTTTTTATTTTACATTTTTATCCCGCAAAGCAGGGTAGACATTACGTCTAGTGTCAAGTCCTAGTGTCAAGGTTCTCCGCACTCCACCTTCCACTGAATTCGGGAAGTTTACAGTCAGATGCTATCCCACTGCGCCACGACCGGCCTTAAATAACGTTTAACACTACAATATTGCACACGAAAGCATTCTCATAGTTAAATTAAAGCCCATCCCGTGCAGCCGAACTGAAATCCAATGAATATTTTCACAGTATCCACCTCATTACTCCCATACAATGGTCAAGCCAATGAGACAAACACGCCTGAACACTGTATCAGGTCTGTCAACAGGGGTTTGTTTGGTTGAACCCGATGTGTGCTCGGGATCGCCACGTGCAAACGAAATTGTAATTATTTACCTCTTGCCACTGATTCGATACAATACCAGTTAAAGCTTACCTTATGTAACGCTACCTTTTATTCGTTCATGAAAATTTAAATTTCTTTTATCTGGACCCTGTTCTAGTCTATACAAGTAATATTATAATTGGGAATATTTGTAGTGAATAATGGGTGCTTTTTATTTGCTCATATAAAAACTACTGAACAAATTTAGATGAAACTTTACAGCAACAAGCTTATCCATAAGACTAACACATAGTCTATAATTTATAATGACGTACTGTAATTTAGCCAAGATTTATCTACAATTTTTTTGTCATGTTACATGAAGTAGGCACTTGTCAAAAAAACGATATAATTATGGCTAGAAATATTCATAAGGAACATTGTAAAGTTATAAAGATTTTCTTTAATATAATGTAAATTTAAAATTAAAATACGTTCTTTAAACTGAATATAAATACTTGATAGAAATGATATTACTAAACCTATTAAGATAACTACACAAAAACTGATAGAATTAGCTTCACGCCTTTATCCCTCATAGCCGGATAGACAGAAACTAGTGTCAAAACACTCCGTACTTCGCTTTCCACCGAATTCAAGACCTTGCGTGTTAAGTGGCGGAACTCAACGCCACACTGTCTTACCAGAGCGAGAAAGTGAGAACAATTTAAACAAAATCACTCCCCCAATTGGGAATCAAACAAACAACCAATCGCGTTTACAGTCAGACGCCGAGCCACTGCACCACGACCGGCCTCGAACAATTCTTATAATTCAATTTAATCGCAAACGCTAACATGGCTTTATAATTCACCTCACAACGCCAGCGTAGTGTCACAGCCAGTGCATAATACGGCCCAATAAAAATAACATATTGTGGATAACGCATCGAAATTCATATTTACGATATTCTGATTTCAGGTTTTCTGTATTCAGCCAAAATTTTGGCGAAATATATATTTTTATTTTTATTTACGAAGTGCTAGTTGACGCCTGTTATTTCTTTTGGGTCGGTATATTGAAATGCCTTGTAAATATCCGGGGAATTATTTTGGAATTTTATAGCTTCTGTTCAATTATTATTTTTTAGCTCAGCGTAGCAGGGTAGACAGTAAGTATGTAGTATCAAAATTCGCACAATCTTGAGTGGTGGAACTCAACGCCGCACTTTCTTTTCAGAGCGAGGAAATGAAAAGTATTTATATTATAATCTTTCCCCCAATTGGAAAACGAATTCACGACCGGCCTCGTACAATATTATTATTTTTTATTATTATTTTTATAACAGCGTTAATAATGTATAAAAGCAGATTTAACCATTTCTAATAATTTAAAGCGGCTCTTCCGACAATAATTATGCCTTACACCAACCCTCTGAAGAATTAAACTATATCCCGCAAAGTAGAGTTACTGAGACCTAGTATTAAGACATTCCGATATTTACTTTCCTTGTGTAAAATGACGTTTGACTTATGGAACTTAGCGCCGCGCTTTATTCCTTAGAAATTAGTAAAAAAAATATTATTATTACCCCAAATGAAGATCCTCCCACACCCATTCGTATTCCTTGTTAAACGCTGCACTGGTCTCCTACGTACATATAGTTTGACTGACTCGAACAATAAAACAGGACCACACGTCTAATTTATTAGTCTAATGTTAAAAACTAAGTGTTTTTATAATTTTCTTATATGTATATGGAATACAATAAAGGTAAGCTAATGGCATATTAATGGCTAACAACCACGGCACATGTTAAACAGAACAGCAAAGAAATATGCGTGTTTAGAAATTGTTAGTATGAGTTATGAAAGGCTAGAATTTTTTGCATTTCAAAACTATACAAGGATCTCTTACTAGTATATATTGCTTCTGTATCACTTTTTTAAAAAACAATCCACTTTTTTTCCCCCTATTTTTTTTTTTTTAGCTTCACGCTTTTATCCCGCATAGCAGGGTAAACAGAAAGTACCTAGTGTGAAGACACTCCGTACTTCGCTTTCCACCGAATTCGAGACATTGCGTGTTGAGTGATGGAACTCAACGCCGCATTTTGTCTTTTACCAGAGCGAGGAATGTAAATAATTTAAACGTAATCACTCCCCCGAGTTGAGATCGAACCCACAACCGATCGCGTTTACAGTCAGACGCTGTCCCACTGCGCCACGACCAGCCGGACCAAATTTTTTAATAAATTTTTATTATTTATGGTCGATTATTTCAAGGAGTTTAACACAAAATTGAAGATCGCAGGGCAGCTAGTCGCGAGCTGGTTGGCAATCGCGACTTTATAAATCTAAGATCCCCAAAAGAGAAGTTGTATTTATCCCTTACCTCCCTGATAAATCTGAGTAATGACGGGAAACTTGAAAACTTAGTAACTTGCTGCTTGGAAAATGCGATCTATTCTAAGCATAGTGGAAAGTGATTCGGTTTGAGACTGTTATAAAGAGCAAAGATCCGGTAGTTTTATTCAATAACTCAGTTTTCATACCATTCAAACACCATTACATAAATCAATATTAATTTCCCAAATTTTTAAACTTAAATATTTAGAGGCGGTTATCTCTGTAAAATTACATATAGTTACTCAGAGATGGATGGCTGATGTGTTCCATTAAAATATTTTTTGTATTTTCTAAAGAACCTTAGATGTTGAACCTGTATAAACCTTCCCAAAGACCAGATCAGGAAACAAATAATTATAACTCATTGTACACCCAAAGAAATACAGGATTCCAGTAAAAATATATACATATTAACGTATAACTTTAAAATCGTAATTAATATACTATAAAATATATATAAAAAAATATTACAATTTTTTAATAATAATCCCATTATCACAACATTACAGAAATAATAAGAAATAACAATACCAATATCAACTATTACACCAGCAAATGATATTTACAATCGCCGCCTAAACAAACAATCGTCCCAGTCGCGTTCATTCTCTTACTGGGTTGTCTATTACACGATACATATACATATATATATATATATATATATATATATATATATATATATATATATATATATATAAACATATATACAAGGTATATGCATACATTTTTTATAAACTAATGAGTATAATTATTAAGAAAAAGTCCACGTACGTTGATGGAGTTGCGTTGGACATACTGGTTGAGTTGCGTTGCGTTGCATTGTCGATAATGTCTTATCATAGATAATGATAATATTTTTTTTATTTGAACCAATATATAACCAACCAATAATGATAATATAAATTATATTTGAACCAATAACCATCTTGTGTAGAGATAAACTACCCCTTATATATACATATATTAAATACACTCAAAAATATCTCCACCCAGAATTCAAATCTTCAACCAATCAACCACTGTGGCATGGTAAAGCAACCGCGTTACCTTGTCAACCCAATTTATATATGAAAAATAAAATCAATAGAACAAGGAAATAACTTTGTTGTTTTATATTCATTCTGTTCCGAAACGTAACATCGTCTCGCGGGAGATTGCCAGTTAATACCAAAATGTCTATTGTGTCCTACATATATGCATATATGGAAGATGTTTATATAATTATATATTATTGTTTAATAATAAAATTGAGGCCGGTCCTAGGCGTAATGGGGCAGCGTTTAACTTCCTCACTCTGGTAAGAAAAAGTGCGGCGTTGAGCTCCACCACTCAACAGCCACGTTTTGAGTGTCTTGTCACTAGGTAATTTTTGTGTTCCCTGCGAGATGAAACTGTGAAGCTATAAAAAAAATAAAAAGAAAAATAAAATATGTTATTAAGTCATTCGTGGTGCAGCAGAGCAGCGTCCGACTGAAAACACAATGGGTTATCAATTAATTATCCACTCGAAATAATTATATTATATTTTTTTCATAATTCTGGCATTGTAAGATTAAATTCGGCGTTGAGTTCCGCCACATAATATGTAATGTTTTAATTTCAGGCCAAAGTAGAGAAAGGTTTAGGAACTCCCATGCTTTATGAAAATTCGACGCTGTAAAGAAATGTTTATTTTAACATTAACTATTTTTAAAGTGTTATTCTACACTTAGGATTAGAAAACATTTATGAAAAAACGTTAAAAAATCCGAAGCAGCTGGTAGTAGAACGCATGGCTTAGCGGTCAGAGCGCTTGGACGGTATCCAAGAAGCGCGGGTTTGAATCCCGCTACGTTCAAATTTTTATACGATTTTTCAAAAATGTTTTTTAAAATGTTTATTTATTTTATATTAACAGCTTCATGCTGTATCCCGCATAACAGACCACTCTCTTCATAAACTGCTTTTGGCCTGAAACCAAGACATTACGTGTTGCTCTGGTAAGAGAAACTGCAAAGTTGAGTTTACTACTTAATAGAGTAGCAAGCTCAACGCTGCACTTTCTCTTACCAGAGCAACAGGAGAAAAAAAATATTTTTAAATATAATCATTCCACCGAGTGGAAATCGAACCCATAACCAATCATGTTTGGAGTCAAATGCTGTTACACTTCGCCTGGATGTTCTTTAAAAAATTTTTATTAAAGGACTTATTATTTACTTTATTCGCTTTTCAAAATGCACTTCGCTTAGGGCACAGTGTTTGGTGACATAACCAAATATAGTATTTGAACTCACTATACCAAGTGTCTTTTTATATATAAACATATTCTTGCTAGTATTTAGTACCCACTAATCCTGACTAACCTTATATTAGCTAACTTTAAATATTATAACTTATATAAACGACTGTATTGTGTCTTTTATGAGAAATATAAACACCTCAAAATCGTTATTAATTTCATATCACAAATACCAGCATATATATTTTAAACAACAAGAAAACCCTTGGAGAACCAACTTTAGACCCAATTGTCCCATCTCTGGCAAACAAAGTCAAAGTTCATTCAAATCTTACTACGTACGTACTTGACGGCACTCGACGAGACGCTGTGTACGGAACACTCTAGCATAGATCTACACTTTATATATTCATGGCGTAATAAGATAAAATGTACTGTGTTTTTTAACGTTTTAGTCTGTATAACTTAGTATGATGAATTAAAAAAAATATTATGATTTCATACAAATATTTTAAAATTAGGTTGGTTGTGGCGCAGTGGGACAGCGTGCGACTGTAAACGCGATTGGTTGTGGGTTTGATTTCCACACGGGTGAGTGATTATATTTTAATAATTTTCATTTTCTCAATCTGGTAAGGCAAAGTCCGAGCGTTGAGTTCCGCCACTCAACGCGCAATTTCTCGAATCTGTCTTGGCGCTTTCTGTGTACTCTGTTACGTGGGGTAAAGGAAAAAATCGTGAACCTAAAATATACATATAAATCTAATATAATAAACATCAAGAGTACATCGCAGTGCAGTGGTACTTCTAATTATTATTATTGCAATAGTTGTGAGTTTGATCTCCAATCAAGGTAATATTATGTTGAAATTCCACTCTAATTAGTCGAAACGCAGCGTTAAGTTCCGCAATGCACTAGGTCTCTCTCAATTCTCTATGTCTTCCATACTCAAAACATTTCTGGACCAAATCAAGGTTTTAAGTAGGATTTTCTTCAGGAATTCATTAATTATTTTAATACAAAATATTTCTATATAATTAATATTCAATATAACAGCTACATTTAACTCCATCTATTCGTTTATCCAATACAATGGTAGTATCGATCAGAGTTGCATTCAGTCCAGCGCAGACAAAAGCACGTCGACAAGGGCCACTTGGTAGCACCTAGCTCATAGAAGCCGACTTTATATCGTACCAGACTGTTTTCTAAAAGATTTTCTTACTCTTCACGAAGGAGTACATTAATTATTTTTTTCTACTCTCTGTATATATGTATATATTTTTTACTAAATGTAAGTATACATTACCCACTACTAACACCAGTATATCGCGATAGCATTATATATATATATATATATATATATATATATATATATATATATATATATATATATATATTCAAAAACATTATTATATACAGTGTTTTACCAGTTTTACTTTGCCTTACCAGAGCGAGGGAATGAAATTAGCTGTATAATATTTATATTGAAATCTTAAAGATCTTAAGGCAAAAATTATCAAAATCAATGCATCTCAATACATATTTGATAATGCAATTGTATGTATGTATATATATATATATATATATAAATATATATATATATATATATATATATATATATATATATATATATATATATATTTATTAATGTTTCTTTCAAATTCTGTAAGATGTGGAAAGATTCACTCATTTAAAAACTTATTATGATTGGTCGCGGAACTTAACTTTGCAATTTACGAACACCATTTATATATTCATATTTAAAAATGCTTTACGGTGTAAGCTGAGGAACTCAGTGATGCTTCACTCTTTGATTACATAGATCGTCTCATTTCCCTCACATAACAAGGTAGTTAGAGAGAACTCAGTGTTGGCGGGACTAAACGCCGCAATTTATCTTAACAGAGAGGAAAAAATATTAATTAAAAAATTTATAATCCGCCATTTTAGATTAACTGCCATATTGATTATATGTTTTTTTCTGTCATCAGTACTGAAGTCGTTTCACATTTCACCTCAATCGAAAACTGGCAAATGGATCAAATTGAGCTTGCAGGATTACACACACACTAACTAACTACGCCAACTTAAATAAAAAAAACCAAAAAAAATCTTTCCCTCAACGGGAAATGAACCCATCACCATTACATTTGCAATCAGACGCTATTCCACTACATCACAATGGTGTCTAATAACATGTTAAAATACAAAATGGAAATATAAGGAAATAATAATAATGTCAGGAATAGCAAAATAGATAGCACAGAACACAATCTACTTAACAAAAGTCAACGAGTAAAAGCCCCGTGTGGATTTTTTTTTCGAATGTGTAATATGCTGTTGGCCCCACCGGCCTTGACAGCGTCACCGGATTTTGGGGGAGGCCGAGCTAGAGGAGCTCTGACCTTGGCGTGGAGACCTTGAGAGGAAACCATCAACTTATAACACTGTGTCACAAGGGCGTCTCCTATGAGGCACAAACCTCGGCTTGTGTACACCGTTTGTAGTGGGGGACTTGCCCGTCCGGAACAGGCCTATTGGCATCGGGCGGGGCCCCGTGTGGCTTTAGTTACCGACTTATATAGGCATCGAACAAAGAAAGGCAAATCATAGATAAAAAGAAGGGTAGGTGTAATAATATTATGATTCAAATGACTTCCTTTAAAATATACCTATTAAAATCGAATGGTCTACCTAATTACTAATATTTAGGACTATTATCCAATGTTATATATGTAATATTATATATAATATTTATAAATTGAAGCCGGTCGTGGCGCAGTGTGACAGCGTCTGACTGTAAATGCGTTCGGTTGTGAGTTCGATCCCCACTCAGGGGGGTGATTATATTTTTTTTTCACTTCCTTGCTCTGGTAAAAGACAAAGTGCGGCGTTGAGTTCCACCATTCAACACGCAATGTCTCGAATTCGGTGGAAAGCAAAGTCCGGAATGTCTTGACATTAGGTACTTTCTGTCTACCCTGCCATGCGGGATAAAAGCGTGAAGCTAAAAAAAATATTTATAAATTAATTATCCTTCAAACAAATAATTTTCAACTAAACTAAACACTTTGCGCTTTAATGGAAACGTTTTCATATATTTCATGTTCTTAATTAATACATTATCATACGAAGGCAATCGTAGCCGGTACAATAGCGGGAACGCAGTTTTGGTAGTTAAAGTTATTGCAAAGCGCTTCATAGTAATATTAGTAACTACTTGCTATCTAAGTATCTTTGAACGTTCTACTAAATATATATATGAAGATGTAGCGCTATATTGTCTGTTTTTATATATTATCTATATATAAAAACAGACAAAATAGCTTCACGTATTAATATATTCACAATATAGCTTCACGTATTAATATACGTGAAGCAAAATATTTGTACCCCTTATTACAAAAATAACGTGAATTGAGTAAGGAGTGCATAATGATAATATTAATCGGTTTTTTTTAGCTTCACGCTTTCATCCCGCATAGCAGGATAGATAGAAAGTACCTCGTGTAAACACACTCTGTACTCCGCTTTCCACCGAATTCGAGACATTGCATGTCGAGAGGTGAAACTCAACGCCGCGCTTTGTCTTTACCAGAGCGAGGTAGTGAAAATAATTTAAATATAATCACTCCCCACAACCGATCGCGTTTACAGTCAGACGCTGTCACACTGCGCCACGCAATATTATTATTAATAAATAATAATATTAAATTCATAAAACAAATGGAACACACACTACACGTTGCTAAGGCAACGCGTTGTCAACGGGATATCTATTTGTATATAAGCTGTTTCTATTTACCGTAGATACTTACATGTATCAATTTAAGAAAATATATTATAAAGCATTCCAACTAGACTTTTATACTATATAAAACTAGATTTAACAAATATAGTAGTAATGATAGTGAATGATAAACTTTTTTAGAGGCCGGTAGTGGCGCAGTGGAACAGCGTCTGACTGTACCGATCGGTTGTGAGTTGGATCTCCACTGGGGGAATAATTATGTGTATATTATTTTCATTTATTCGCTCTGGTAAGACAAAGTGCGGCGTTGAGTTCCACCACTCAACACGCAATCTCGAATTCGGTGGAGAGTGAAGTACGAAATGTTTTGACACTAGGTACTTTCTTAGGGATAAAAAGTGTGAAGCTAAAATTAAAAAAAAAACGCTTTTACGATTTTTTTTCACAACGCTATTAATTGTGTCTTTGGTCTTTTGTGGTCTGAACATGCAAATATAAAAATATACATATGAGTACATATCAATACACATGTATTCATGGTACATATACCAATTTTTTTATCTGTATGTCTGCCTGTTTGTTCCGGCTAATCACTGAAACGGCAGGACCGGCTTTGAAGGGACATTCTCGGTAGATAGCTTAATAAGAAGTAACTTGGTGATCACTCAACACGCGATGTCACGAATCGAATTCGGAATACGGAGTGTCTTGACACTAGGTACTACCTGTCTACCCTGCTATGCGTAAAAACATGAAGCTAAAAAGGAAATCTAGAGGTGTTTAATTCTACGGACGAAATCGCGGGCACAGATAGTACAAATCCATACAAGTGTTAATCGTAAACAAATATAAATTGGTTTTAGTTTACACATCAAATCGTCACTGCGATGTTATGTCGATCAAAAG
Organism: Dryadula phaetusa; assembly: GCA_032432895.1. Lineage (NCBI taxonomy): Eukaryota > Metazoa > Arthropoda > Insecta > Lepidoptera > Nymphalidae > Dryadula > Dryadula phaetusa. The sequence continues at coordinate 647,812 of JAOYRS010000003.1, forward strand.
TTGAAAATGTAATTAGATTAGCATCTGAGTGTGAAATCAAAGGGCGCGCCTCGAGGGCGGCTACAACCCTTCAGCCAAGTAGATGTCCTTCAAGTTTACCTTCTCAGCCCTGTAATTTTGTCTTCCAACATAATTTCCATCAATCCATATACTTGCTTTTGTGTGAAGAAGTTTGGGGAATTAGCTATACAGTATGTCATATAAGAATCGTTACTAAAATACTTGATTTTCGCGATTTTTACACATTTTAAAAATTATAAACTGTTATTTTATATTATAAAATAGATTTCTAGATTCACCACAAATATGTATTGTTTTGCTAAAAATGACAGTTGTAGGTTAAACGTAGATATGAGAACTCTTTGACCTGGCAAATAACGTATAACCTGGTAAATAATATTACATTAACAAAATAAGTCCTTAAGGTCATATATATGAAAAAATTAAGAAATCAAGTAGCAGACGGTCTCTAACTTCCAAGTTTTACCCATATCATCTGATTTCACACGCCGTTGCTCTAATCTAAACCCCTCTATGTCCTTAAGATATTTACTTTTATATATAATACTAGCTATGTCCACTGGCTTCGTCTGCGTGGAATATTATATCTTTGGATTTTTATTTTATATTTTTAAAATAAAAATAGCCTAAGTCACTCCTTATTTCATCAGATCTCTGCCAGGAAAAGACTTATCAAAATTAGTTCACCAGAGACTAAAATTCATATTATTATTTTTTTAAATATTTTATCGCTTTGAAATAAGAGAATTATATATTGCTAAATTTTAATTATATTCTTAATATTTTTATTAATTTATTATCTTAATCATATTATTAATATTATTACTATGATTATTTTGTCCTATTTTTGTTAATTTTTGTTAATTTTTTATCCTCTTTTTAGTCGTACATATTGACAGAGTAACCACCGCTTTATCTTTTTTACTCCACCTTCTTATTGCATAGTGAATGAGACTCTAGTCAGTCAAGATACTCTCTACGTTCTCTTTAAAATCAATACATTACGTACTATTTACCAGAGCGGGAATTACGAATATAATTTTATAATATTTATTCTACGTTTTTATCCCGTTTTATAGGGAAGAGAAGAAGTACTAGTGTCAAGACATTCCGTACTCCGCTTTTCGCCGAATTTAAGATATTACGGCTTATGTGACGGGACTCAATGCCATGCTTTGTCTTACCAGAGTGACAAAATGACAGTAATTTAAATATAATCATTTCCCCGAATGGGAATCGAACCTAGCACCGGTCGCAGTTAAAGTCAGACGCTGTCACACACACTTTTTCCCTGTGAGGGGGACAGGGTAGAGTACAATTCTCCTCGCTGCTGGGTTGCGTCCCGTAAGAGGTATCCCATTAATTTAGTGACACACAGTCCTCCGACTAGCTCACATCCACTATCATGACAATAACGATCCGTTAAATATCTAATTAAGTCAAGGATATGTGGGAATAGGGAAAGCTGGTATACAAATACCAGCTTTCCCTATTCCCACCTATCCTTTTCTCCCGAGTGTAGCGATTCCGACAGCTCTGACTGCTGAAGCCACGTACACTATCTCCTCTCACTTTCATCCCAAGACCGGCAACGCATTCACAACTCTAATGTTGTGGATGTTCATGGGTGAAGGTGGCCATTTATCACCAGGTGGACCTCGAAACATAAATAATTTTATAATATTCGTACCGCCAAATACTAACCGAACCCAAAACCATTCGCATAGCAATCAAACCCAATAACAACCAACTTAGACAAAAAAAAACAATTTTTTCAAATTAATTTCCCATATCATTCAACAATTAATCTTTAACTAAGCTAAGCTACATAATACCCGTATAGTGTGATTCGGCATACTTCCCAGATCTTACTGTTAATCCCCATGTACATATATTATAATACTTTGATTATAATCGCTATTGAATATCGTATGTAATTGCGCAGTGTTAAACCGATTCGCCATTGTTTCCACATATTATATTACCTTAGCTGTTCCATTGTTTCACGTCAGTGACGATCTATTGACATCAGGATTATTGGAATAGTTATTTTGAATGATGAAAAGTTATAATTTTTTCTGTTTATTTTGAAAATGGTGAATATGGTGAAAATGGCGAGGTGATTTGTGAAGTTACTTAACTCAAATCTACCTGTGACCACGGACCACTACTGTAAAGTGTTCAAAACATCCAGTTTCCAAAAACATATTTTTAAATAGACGCGATTAATCATTTTAAATTAAGTTTCATTTAAAATATTTAATCCGAATTTATTGATTAACATCATGATCTGAAAATACATATATTGAGGTACATATATCGTGACATATGCATAGTATATATATATATATATATATATATATATATATATATATATATATATATATATATATATATATCTTATCCGCTTTAATAGTAATAGTTAATAATTTAAAGTCAATAAATATTAAATAATAAAATTATTAAATAGATTACAAACATTTCATTAATTTAAAAAAAAGATATTTCTTTTAAAAGCTTCACGCTTTTGTCCCGCATAGCAGGGTAGATAGAAAGTGCCTAGTGTTAAGATACTCCGTACTTCACTTTGCGTGTTGAGTGCTGGAATTCAACGCTGCACTGTGTGAAAAAAATGATCACAGTTAATATAGGTGTTTTTTTTTGACATTTAGGTTCCTAGCTAAAAGTGTAAGGAACAACTAATATGGGCCGGTCGTCTAGCAGTGTGACAGCGTCCGACTGTAAACATGATCGGTTGGGTTCGATTTACACTCGTAGGAATGATTATATTTTATATTATTCTCATTTCCTCGCTCAAGTGCGCGTTGAATTCCGCCACTCAATACGCAACGTCTCAAATTCGAAAAGGGGAGTACGGAGTGTCTTGACACTAGGTACTTCCGGTCTACCCTGCTATGCGGAAAACGAGAAAAACGGTATTTTTTTTGATAGTCGAAACAAGCAAAAGTCACAAGGTTTATAAAGACAATACAAATAAAATAACGGACAGCTCGTTTGTTATATGTGTTAAAATTAATAATAGGGCGTATGTGGTGACGCAATACCATCTAGAATCAATTACCGAATGACTTGGGCCCGCGTGCCAAGCATTCCTCTCCCGAAGATATATGTATATTGCGTAACGGCCATTCTATATATATATATATATATATATATATATATATATATATATATATATATATATCGTGTCAAAACACTCCGCCTTAATACTTTATACTCACCACAGACAAAGAAGAAACTCTTAAAACAATTTTTTTTTGATAACAGGATTCATATCTACAAGCATCACGCTTGTGGAGTCACAAGGTTGAAAATACTAATATTTTAGTATTAAAAGAATTGGTCCTGTTTTTTTATCGTGCTTTTACACTTAGTTGCAATAGATTTACTTTTGAATCGCGACTCCCGTAACGTCTCTTTTGTTGTAAAAAAAATGTTTCAAAGAATAAAAATACTTTATAATACTTTATATAAAAATTGAGGCCGGTTGTGACGCAGTGGGACAGCGTCTGACTGTAGCGCGATAATCGGTTGAAGGTTTTACTCACACTTGGACCAATATATTTACGATAAATTTAATTTGTTTTCATTTCCTCACTCTGTTAAGACAAAGCGTAGCGTTAAATTCCACCACTCAACACGCAATGTCTGGAATCCGGTGGAAAGTGGATTACGGAGTGTCCTGACACTAGGTGCCTTCATTTTAGATTTGACTCCTAAACAGGGAAATGTATATCGTACGATTCACACAAATCATTAGAGATTAAGTTACGGTTGAAATCTTTTCATCTCATATCAGCAAGTATTTTCGTTACTATAGTATATGCATATTACTTACGTAATCTAGATTTTTCGTATACAATTTTTAAGATAATTTAATGCAGATCAATTCTCTCTACATTTAAAAAATAATTTTACTTTGGTTAGGTTAAAACATTTTATAAATAAAAAATCACTTAAAGATATTTACTATTTTTAAAGTGTTATTCCACACTTATGATTAGAAAACATTTTTGAAAAAACATATAAAAATTTGAACCCAGCGGTATTGGAACCCGCGCCTCTTGGATACCATACAAGTGCATTGCTTAGCGGTCAGAGCGCTTGGACGGTATCCAAAAGGCGCGGGTTCGAATCCAGCTGGGTTCAAATTTTTATACGTTTTTTCAAAAATGAAAATCACTTAAAGATGTCAACAACAGACATAACCTGTAAGAAATATAAAAAAATATCGCAGTAACAGTATTTAGTATGCATTACATATTAAGCTATTATAACTAATTATTATTGAGGCCGGTCATGGCGCAGTGGGACAGCGTCTGACTGTAAACGCCATCGGTTGTGGGTTCGATCCCCACTCGGGGCAGTGATTATATTTCAATTATTTTCACTTCCTCCCTCTGGTAAAGACAAAGTGAGGCGTTGAGTTCCACCATTCAATAGGCAATGTCTCGAATTCGGTGGAAAGCGAAGTACGGAGTGTCTTGACACTAGGTACATTCTGTCTACCCTGCTATGCGGGATAAAAAGCGTGAAGCTAAAAAAAAACTAATTATTTATAAACGCCAAATATATAACGATGTGTTCCGTTTCGATGCCATGTAAGCCAGCTTTCCTTATCTTTACCTTCCTACCTATTTTTACCTCATCTCCTTCCACTTCAACACTTATGTTTTAGATGTCCAACGACAAAGGTGACCATTTACCGTCAGGTGGCCCTTCTGCTCGTTTGCCTCTTTTTTCTATAAAAAAAATATATTATATAGTTAAATGATCAGAGCGCTTATACCTATCCCAAGAGTCACGGATTCGGAATCAAATTCGTGACTACTTTCTAACAATCTTAATATAAATCTCCTACCATATAAAAACATTTTTTATGAAACTGGTTTAAACGGATTAATCGCGTATATTTTGGTATTCGAAAATACATTTTTGGACACCTGACGTTTAGTACGGACTACTGTAACAGACTACGGACTACGAAACATGAAGTGTACAAAAATGTATTTTCAAATACCAAAACATACGCGATTGATCCATTTAAAAATATTTTCATTTAAAATGTGTAAAAATCGCGAAAATCAAAGATCTTATTTAATGTATAATTTACACAAATATTATAACATACAACACCAACTAAGCCGAATAGCAAAACATAAAGCTGCCTCACATGCGAAGTTTCCGCCTCACAATTTTACGATACGTAGTGTACACCGCGCCGCCCAAGCGCCCAAAACGTAATATCGCACTTAGGAATAACGTGTTAAGGACGAAACTGTGTGGAGCATTGTACAGGTTACACGAAAATTCTTTCCAGCACGCATCATAAATTGTAACTTTTACTACTATTCGATTTTAGGTGGAAAAATGCATTTTTGCTAAAGTAAAATGTATATTTTAAATTTAAATTTCTATAGTTATTATGTTTTTGGGTAATATAATTGCTAGGGATTGATTGTATGAAACGATTGTGGTATAGTTGGCCAGCGTCTCTGTAAATGCCATAGTTATAAACACGCTATGACTGACTGTATTTCTGACAAATACACTTGTATTCGACTGTGAAGTTGGAGTTCGATTCAGAATTGGGGTAATATGTTGTAGTTATACAAAGCATAGCGTTAAGCTCCGTTATTGAACCCACAGTGTAAGCTAAAATGAAAAACCAAGATAAATGTTCAACAAATTTAATTAAAATTAAAAGTTTGAAATTAATTTTTACCTGCTACAAAGGCCTATCATACCATTACGGCAAGTTTTACTGAACATTATTATCAATTATGAATGCGAATTGATAATTAATAAAAACACGTAATATATATAAACGTTAAGTAGTGACATATCACTCCATTTTCTCTCCAAAACATAAAAATATCGTGATAATAAAAATTACCTAATAAAAAAGAGCTGCACAGAGATGAAAGTTCACCCTGTAAACTTATTAACGGCTAAACAAGTCCCAGTCCCATGCTTGGAGGCGGAAAGGCCCGCAAGTTAGATTAAAATAGTTGGCGGATGTACGCAACTGTACAATACGTGGCGCATTGGGACAGTGTCTGACTGTAAACGCGATGCGGTTGTAGGTTCGATTCCCATTCGGGGGAGTGATTATATTTAAAAGACTTCCACTTCCTCGCTCTGGTAAAACAAAGTGCAGCGTTGAATTCCACCACTCAACACGCAATGTTTTGAATTCGATAGAAAGCCAAGTACGGGGTGTCTTGACACTAGGGTAATTTCTGTCTACCCCGCTATGCGGGATAAAAAGCGTGAAGCTAAAAAAAGTTGTCGTAGATTATTTTAATTTTTCAATGTTAAAGCGTCTTATTACGGAGTAGACAGAAAGTGTAATAATTTATAAACTAGTACTTGTATACTGTCATTTAGTAGTAAATAAATATTTCGAGTTTACCAACGAACTGGCAAGTAATAGGTTTACTTACTTACTTACGTAGTCCTTTTTTTAACTTCACGCTTTTATCTTGACAAGAAGTCAAGACACTACGTACTTTGCTTTCCGCCAAATTTGAGACATTGCATGTTGAGTGGCGAAACTTAACATCGCGCTTTGAAACTTGTAAATAATTTTAAATATTATCAAGAGCGAAAATCGAACCCACAACCCATCGCGTTTACAATCAAACTCTGTCCTACAAAAAGTTGTAAGCAGTAGAAGTAGGCGAAAGGTATATCATCAGTCCATTTCTAGCACGTATTTATAAGGTGGTGGTAGCAGGAAACACGGAATTGAAAAGACCGCGTGGACGCAAACCCTTAATTAAAAGCCACCAAAGCAAAAAAATTCCTCGTCTTTCAAATGTTATAGAGTAATAAGAGACGCGCTGGACACAAACCGATAGGGGTATTTCATCCACCACATATACAAACCCAATGCTGATCATGATCCTCAGTCATGAAGGATCGACTACAGAAAGAGGGATAGAGAGTAGGAATTTCAAGTAATAAAAAGAAGCTCGTCTTGTGAAGTAGAACGTTAATTTTTATTTTACTAAAACCCCTAAAACACCGCTCCGAGTCCTCCTCTCTGCAGCGATCACTCGCCTATCCAATATGGATGTACATCAGGTGTTCCACAATTTGGAAATAATTATATCAAAAACTCTACTACAATTATATCAAGGCCTAATAAATCATACAAATCAATCAGTAAACCATAAAGTTTAAAAACCATGTATTCATATCCTAATAGTATTCTTACATTCCTCTCACCTATTTTTTAGTAAATAATCTTAATTATAGACACATTTTTTTTTGTTTTATATAGTAATAAAATATATTTTATATATTTTTTACAGTTTAAATCTTATTAATTTCAAACTCATCTTTCATAACAGTAATCAATGCCTCGCATTCTGATAAAGACTGAATCGTCTGCGTACAACAGCGAATATAACATTGTTTGATATCTTAGGGACAGCTATCCAAATACAAATTGAATAGCCAGGCTGACATGGCTCAATCCTATTTGACATGCAATTGAATATCACACCGAAGCAACCATGCCAGCTTCTACTTCTTACTGAACTCAGGGCGAGTGATCTCGATAAAGAGATTTTACAACCTGCAAAAAGGATCCGTTCGTACTCATACTACGTTCTCTTCTCTGCGAAATTATACTAGTGTTTGAGGCGGAACTCAACAGTATGGAATATCTGAATATTTCTTGACTTTCAGCATTAGAGTAGTGTTGTACTGTTGGAAATCTTTGAAAGGAATTTTTGTACAAACTATCAACCCCAACAACTACTCCTTAGAAGTCAATTTTGCAATGTCCCGTGTTAGTGATCACCTATATTTAAAAAAACCACCACGAAACTATTACAGCCCTAGAACTTGATGTGAAGAAGTTTCATACATACTTTTAATTCCAAAAATAATCAGGGGTCGAATTTTACAATTTCCTCTCATAGTGATCACTCCGGTATTAAAAAGAACTACCATGCAAAATTTTCAGTTTTATACTTTCAACTTTCAACCCCTAAAAACAACCTAATAGGGGTTGAATTTTGCCATATCCCATCATAGTGATCACCTACATATATAAATAACCATTAATCATTAAAATTTTCATTTCCCCCGCTCTGGTAAGACATAACGCGGTGGAGTCCGGTGAACTATGCAACACGCTGTGTCTCGATTTCAGGCGGAGAGCAGTCAGCGGAGTGTCTTGATACTAGGTTGTCTTTGACTACCCTGCTATACGTAAAGCGTGAACATGTTTTTTTTGAGTGGCGAGCTCGATGCCGCGCTTTCCTCCGAGTGGGAATTGAACTCCCAACCAATCGGGTTTACAGTCAGACCGTGTGTCACACCGGCTCGATGAATGGTAGATTCCGTAAAATTACTTTGTAAAACCTTGTCAACGGCTTTGATTTTATACCGACTGATGTAATTATATTTTGAGATTGATAGACAATTAAAACTGCAAAATTGCCACGCAAATTACCATATTATTTTATTAAATAGTCTATTACGTTTTGTATGTATACATTCTGTTCATTTCTCTCTAGTATTCTCGTTGTATTATCAAAGGGTGAAAAGGTTCACAGCTTTGACTCCTTATTGAGGAATTTTATCTTAAAGTAAGACTGTAAGTACTATTTAAAACGATTTTATTCACTTTAAAATTATATAAAGTAATGGTGAACTTACTGACTACATATAATAGCGTATTGAGTGGTGGAACCACCCTGGATCAAGAAAGTAAATATAAAGAGACAAATATAAAGGACGCGATTTGGTAACGCGTACTGTGAAATAATAGGACGTAGAGTGCTATACTATTAAAGGAAGCATCCGTTTAGTATACGGCGACACGCTGAAAAAAATATATTTGAAAAAAATAATTTAAAAAATATATCGTATAGCGGAACCTAACGCTGCACTTTGTCCACGACTTATGATAGACAGATCTATATCTACATATGATATTTATCTAAATTATTATTCTAATGTCATTTAGGCATTTGAATGCATTTAAGTTCTTGTTCATAATAATTTTTATTCCAAACAAAATACCTCCACTCCTCTACACTATAAAAGAGGCGAATATTATTTAAAATCTAGCTTTATTTCAACAGATTTTGCGATATTAAAACAATCGTCGGGAAGTAGAAACGGCTGGAGGAAGGAAGCGAGAGGACGCTGACTGATAACTTTTACACGACAAAATCAGATTTTACACGCCACCGCTTTGTCTTGCATTTTAAAAGTTTATCATAACTTGTTTTTTTTAGCTTCACGCTCTTTCCCGCATAGCAAGATAGACAGGAAGTACCGAGTGTCAAGATACTTCGTACTCCGCTTTCCGCCGAATTAAGGACATTACCTGTTGAGTGGTGCAGCTCAACGCCATACGTTAAACATTATCTTACCACAACGAGAAAATTAAAGTAAATATGAATATAATCACTACCCCGTGTGGGAATTGAACCCACAATACGTTTCGACCGGCATCATCATATTATAATGTGTTTATTATTTTCACTCATTTTACACATTATAGTTGTATAGTATTCTGGACAAAAAGGACAGATAAAGGGCCATGGAAAATTAAAAATATGGTCGCCAAGAGGTCATATGATGAGGGAGACTTTTGGAGTTTTCGGACAAGAGATATAACAGAGTCCATTCTGTGTAGTCACATTACAAATAAAGAGGAAAAAAGAAGACAAGAGAAGTTGTTAAAATGAATTACACAAGACAGGATTGGTAAGAGTTGGAGAAGGTCTATTACACACACTATTACTCCGACACTCAATAAATAAATATTAATAATAAAGGAAGAGAGATTCTGCACCATTTTTCACTTAATTTTCCAACTAACACTCGCCTTTTTTAATAAACCAGAAGAACGAAGGTATAAATATTACCTAGAGGTGTATTCGAACCTACATTCAACTTTAACACGAGTAATGAATAAATTATGGCTTTTAGAAGTAATTTTTTTATTTCGCCTCACGCTTTTTTCAAAAAAATATTGGCAGGCCTATTTAACGACATTAATATGAAAATGTTCTCATTAAAACATACAAACGTACATTTTTTTTTTTAATTTTTTTTTGTATTTATTTTTTTGGTGTATAATAAAGTGTGAAAATAAAAGAAAATATGTTTCATATTATTTATGCGTGACAGAAATTTTGGGAATGGAACATTTAATAAATGTAAAAACCGTAAATTATGAAATAAACAACTTGATAAATTGTTTTTTGTCTGTATCCATGCGATAAGAGCTTAGTTATAGTGACTCCATTCTCCGTTTATGTTATTTAAGCAATATTAAGCATAATTGAACGGTTATAAAGATCATTACATAAATTATAATGATTGTTTAAAATTTTCTTAAAAAAGGCGTATAGTTTCATTCGTTTCGACAAGTTTTCCAAAATCCATATTTTATCATGACTTGAACGTGTTCGTTCTCTAGAAATCAAGATTGCCAATATTAAATTACTTTTGAGGCAGCAAAAGTGCACGTACACAGTTTTTTCGACAACCCTGATAACTATATCACACTGGTCAACAACTATTTTAATATAAGTTAAAGACCCTTTCGCCTCGGAGCATTTTGGGACTCGCTCAACCGGTAATATGCTAACTTTGTTATTACATTTCCGGACTTTATTTTTTTTATTGTCTTATGTCTTAGAATTTGATATTAATTTTAAATTATTAAATAAATATATTAAAGAAGCCAGGCCGTATTGATACAGTGGGACAGCGTCTGCGATCGGTAATGGGATCGATCCCCACTCGTAGTCGTGATTATTTGTTGTCAGCGTTGAATTCTACCGCTCTACACCCAATGTACGTTTTGTTTACCCTACTATAGTAATTAGTATTTATATTAAGTAATTAATATATATATATATATATATATATATATATATATATATATATATATATATATATATATATATATATATATATATATATATATATATATATATATATATGTAATTATATATATATATGTTCAAGATTGTAATGCGAATTCCACCAGAACGAAGCTTGAAATTATGACACCATAAACACCAATTTAATACGAATTAAACATTAATTGACGTATATAAGTGCGACTGATAGTTTATGTCTACAATTGTCACTCCACATTGTTTAAACACTAGCTTTACTTAATTAAATCTTATGTTCTAATCAAAACATCCGTCAAACATGGCCAAATCACAATTTCTCAGTAGTATATAATACCGTATAATTTGTACACGACATGCCTCTTACTCTACATTATGATTGATGTGTTTCCGCCTAAGCATTCTGTTTTCGTGTATGTTTTTAACGTTTCAATTATATTGTTTTTATATTTTTTTTTATTCATAACATATAACTGACCTTGGCTCTGAACGAACGATTGCCGCTTTAATATGTGGAAAATGTGTAGAGTTATTATTTAAATGTATATTTGAAATAAACATGTATATGTTGATCTTTTGTTATAAGAAATTTAGCGATATTCTAGTTAGTACATCTATACTCTTGTACAAATAAATAAAATTAAAGTGTATATTTTTTAATTGCGGCGTTGAGTTCCGCCATTGAACACGCAATGTCTCGAATTCAGCGGTCTCGGTATCTAGTGTCTTGACACTAGATACTTTCTAGAAGCTAAAAAAAGTCTATATGTAACACCAAAATAACAGCGTTTTACTAAGTGCATATTTAATTATATATGTAAAATGACGTTTTTTTTCAAATATTTGCTTATGTCTGTATATATATATATATATATATATATATATATATATATATATATATATATATATATATATATATATATATATATATATATATATAATTATGTGAACATATATATGTTTAAGATTGTAATGCGAATTCCACCAGAACGAAGATTGAAGAAGACATATACCAAAATAACGTTTTTTTTTCAAATATTTGCTTATCTGTCTGTCTGTCTGTTTGTTCCAACTTATCTCTGAGACGTTTCAACTAACTATGGCAGGATTTTCATTGACATTTATCTAGCTAATATAATAAAAAGTAAGTTTTGCTACTTTTATTCTAGAAATATATATAAATCTGTACAATACCTATTATATATATCTGTACAATGATATATATACGTTAAGTTTTAAATTTCTTAATTATATTTTCTATTAAACACGGTTTAATTAGTATCACTGGTGGATCTAATTAAATAAATAAATAAATAAAATAAAGACGTAGAAATTTTAAAATCCACGCGGAAGAATCCATGTACACGGTAACTTCACTAAGTATTCTTTTTGGCAATTCCTAAGTGTAAACTGGCAATTAAAAGATTGCCATATTTAAATTATAATTTAAATTAAAAATGGCAATCTCATATAAACGGACGCAATGCAGAGTCTGTCAGCGTATATGATCTAATAACAACACGAGAAAAGCTAAAATATCGTCATCAAAATCAAAAAAATATATTGTTACTGAGTTTGAGTATGAATCTCAGGAAATGTTTCATGAAATGATTAAAAATTAATAATAATAATTCCAAAAAAGACACGGACATAAATAAGTCTGTGGCGAACGGTTTGAAATCAGGTAATTTCCAACATATCTTGCTTACCATTAGGTAATCTATTTTTAACAAAAAAAACCCTATTCCAAAAATCAAACCCACAACCAATGACGTTTATAGTGAAGCGGTGTTAAACTACGCCTCGAATACCTTCACATTTATAAAACTTTAATCAACATATATATGTACGTATTATATCCAATAAATAACTATTTTATATCCAATAAATAACTATTTTATTTATAATACCAATAAATAAATTCTTCTTAATCTGGTTTCCAATAAATACAGGAAGGGTAGATAGGAAGTACCTAGTATCAATACATTCCGTACTCTACTTTCCGCCGAATTCAAGATATTGCGTGTCGAGTGGCGGAATTCAACGCCGCGCTTTGTCCTCGCAGGGGATGAAATGAAAATAATTTTAAATTTATTCATTCCACAAAGTGTAAATTGAACTCACAACCTATCGTGTTTACAGTCAGACGCTGTCTCACTGTACCACGACCGGCCTCATAATAACATACATACATATGTATTATACATATATGCATTGTAGTATATAGTTGATCTGGTTTCCATAAATTAATACGGTGTCGAAAATCAGTTGGTATATATTCTATATTTTCATTTTGCATGGATTTATCGTGAGTAATAATTCCAATCAGTCACTATTACATAAGTCATCAGTTTCACGGTAATATCCAATTATGACGTTTCCATTTGCGAATGGAATTAAAAACACCTAGTGCAGTAAAATTATAACGGATATATAAGAGTGTGTGCTTTTAATCACGCTGTAATCCCTTGTAGCAGGGTAGACAGAAAATACCTAGTGTCAAGACACTCCGTACTCCGCTTTCCATCTTACGTGTTGATTGGTCGAATTCAACGCCGTACTTTGTCTTATGTGAGCGAGAAAGTGAAAATAATTTAAATATAATCACCCCCCCGAGTGGGGATCGAACCCACAACCAATCGCGTTATAGTCAGACGCTGTCCCACTGCGCCTCAATAACTTTTAGTGACTTTTTTAAAATATAGTTGAGTATGAGTTTTAATACAGGATATACATTAAATGAGAAAAATTGTATTTTTATAATATGTTTTAGATTGTAATTAATAAGTACTCTCATATCTACGATATTATATAACCAATTCACGTATAAAATTTAGTAACAATTGCGCCAATAAAGCGTGTAATTGCATCGCCTTATGTATTTACTATTGTCATATATTATCTTAGTTGTTCTATTGTTAGATGTCAATCGATATACAGATACTAAATCGCCGTTTATACATAAATGACGGCGTTGTATTTCGCCTTGCCAAAAAATGGAGAACGGAGTGTCCTAACACTAATTACTCTTAACATATTATTTCGAATTTAAAGGTTTGTTCGATTGTTCGGAATAACTAGGTTTATACAGCAAATAATAAAAAAAATAAAAACGGCAATAATAAAGTACGGACTTTATAGTCTGTGGTGATTGTTTATAAATAAATAAAAAACAATAACTTCTTTGTTTTCTACCTACTATTTCAATATTATGATAATATTTTTTAGCTTCACGCTTTATCCCATAGCAGGGTAGACAGGAAGTACCTAGTGTCAAGACACTTCGTATTTCGCTTCTTGCCGAGTTCGAGACATTGCGTGTTGCGTGGCGGAACTCAACGCCACGACTTGCCTTTCCAGAGCGAGGAAATGAAAATAATTTAAATATAATCATCACACGAGTAGAGATCGCAACCACAACCAATCGCTTGTACTGTCAGACGCTGTCCCACTGCGCCATGACCGGCCTCCTAGTAGATATAATATATCTTCAATTTTTTTACAAACACTCAAGACAGACAAAAAATATTTAACAATATGGTTAAATATTTCACATTTGCAACGTTCGTGCAATATATATTAATACAAAAAAAATAAAAAGCGCAAGATGGCCGCTGGCCGCTTCCCGCAACAAAGCGCGGGCGTCATATAAATAATTTTTATGCTTCCTCATCTACACCGCCCGTGGCTTTGTCTTCAATTGTAAATTAAATTAACGTAGCGGTTAGTGTGAATATAACTATGCGCCATTATAATAGCTATATAATGTAATTGCTTTAATTACATATTGCGCAGTGTGACAGCGTCCGACTGTGAACGGGATCGGTTATGCGTTCGATTCCCACTCGGGGGAGTGATTATATTTAAATTATTACCACCACATAACCATGGAAAATGAAGTACGGAGTGTATTACATATGGTGAAGCTAAAAAAAATATAAAATAAATTAATAAATAAAACAAATTTGTCATGGAAAAAATTGAATTATCTTTTTAGAGCTTTTTTTATTATAATTATTAACACTCTACGTACAAAGGTCCATACATTTTGTAACATTGATTATTTTTATTATTATGTTTCTTATATAATTTACTTAAGCTGAACACTCATTTGGATCCTATTGTCTGTAAGTGTCCCCTTTTAGGACTTTCAAATCTCTTAATTACAACAATACTTTATACGATTTTTATTGGGGATAAAATTAAGTTTTTTTTAATATCAGTTAAATAATACTTCACTAAGGGACCATCAGGAGGCCCTTCTGCTCGTTTGCCTCCTTTTTCTATAAAAAAGGCACATCCAAATTGCATTCTTAAATGAAGTATAAAAAAAAAGTGTTAACGTTTAGAACAATCCACAAAATCTCCATTCATCGCCAATCACGCAGCTTCCAGAGTCCGGGCGGTCTGAGGTATGCAAATTGTTTGAGTCTGGCCCTACATCTAGTTTCATCCCGCAAACCAACTCTAACAGAATTGAAGTTGAATAGACTTACTTTATAATAGATATATATATATATATATATATATATATATATATATATATATATATATATATATATATATATATATATATGTATATATATATATATATATATATATATATATATATATATTATTTTATTTTTAGCTTCACAATTTTATTTTCAAAAATTCGATACGTGACCATGGGCTACTGTAAAGTGTTCAAAACTATATAGTTTCAAATGTATTTTCTAAAAGCAAATTCAATGCAATTGATGCATAAATAAATAGAATATTTGAATTTAAAAATTAATATAAGATTTTAATGTATTTAAAATATTAATTCACACCTCTGTTAAGATAAAACTATAAATAAATCGTTTAAAAACGTATGACTGTTTTTCAAAATTAACGCTTGTTTTTTTTTTCAAAATTTTAAACATTTCTTTTTTCAAATTAACGCAGCCAGTTTCCAAAAGGCGCGGGTTTGAACCGCGCTGCGTCAAAGTATTTTTCAAAATAATATAAGATTATTTATTATTAAGATGCACGACACGAAACGGAGAGAAGACAAAGACTACGGATTGCTGACATTTTTCATCGCTTACCGCTTATATATGTAGGAGATGTGTCATGTCATGGCATATCATGTCATGGCATGTCATGGAATGTCATGTCATGGCATGTCATATGAAAAGTAACGCCGAGACATTATCTAATCTAGACGAAGTCTGTGGTAACAACAATAGATGATATTGGAGTCGTAATTATGAATTTGGCTTTTCTTAGCTTCACGCTTTTTATCACGCAAAACAGGGTAGACAGAAAGTACCTAGTGTCCAGACTCTCCGTACTTGGCTTTCCACCGAATTGCAAGATATTGCGTGTTGAGTGGTGAAACTCAATGCCGCATTTTGTCTTACCAGAGCGAGGAAGTCAATTTAATTTTATATATAATCACTCCCCCGAGTGGGGATCGAACCTACAACCGGTCGTATTTACAGTCAGACCCTGTCCCACTGCGCCTCGACGGATTCGTCTTAACGGTCATATTTTAAACGAATTAAATTTACTATTTTTAACATGTTATTCCAACTACAAAAAAATTTATACGTTTTTTTTAACAAGGTTTATTAGAAAACACCTACACATTTTTATACTTATTATGCTTTCCTTTGTTGCAGGTGACCTTCCTTACTCGTGGACTTTCTAATAGGCGGTTATGTTCGGTGCAATCTGTGTTTTTGCTCGTGACGTTATTATTATTATATATTTAACAATAATAACGTTATTATATACGTTATTATATTTCAAATGTATTCTAACATCATAAGTGGGATTGACAGTATATATTCTGTGAATAATAATCCAAGCTATGGTGTATAAATTATACACGGTAAAACTACCCTACATATAGCCAGCCTATCGATAACAAATTAAATTTCGTCACGCGCAGATTACACCAGTTTACATTAAATATCGATTCGTATTACAATATTAATGAACGCCTACACAGGCCAACTAATGCCTAAAAGCCAGGCTCTAGACTTTCGTGAAACTTTAAATATTAAAGGAATAATTTTATCAACAAATCAATTTAATATATTGTTTGTCCCGCATAGCAGGGTAGACGGAAAGTATCTAGTGTCAACACCGTACTTCGTTTTCCGCCGAATTCGAGACATTGCGTGTTGAGTGGTGGAACTCAACGCCGTACTTTGTCTTATAAGAATCACTACCTCAAGTGGGAATCGAACACACAACCGATCGCGTTTACAGTCAAACGTTGTCACACTGCGTTTATGCATGTTTTATGTATATTTATTTATATTTTAAAATAATTGTAAAAATTTCCACGGTTTTAGAAGAAGTTGCCAAAAATTCTATGGGACAATATTTAATAATGCTATGAAGAAAATTAAGCGTGAAACGTTCAACATTATTGGATCGTTTCGCAAATCAGACTTATCTTGAAGACGTAAAGCTCAAGGCCCCGAGGGTGTGGAGGTTGGCTACAATTTACATACCCTAATCCTATGGTGCCCTTTAAATCGGAAATACAGTCATTAAAACTTTCGTAAGATACATTCGAACAACGACCGTTACGTGTTTAGAGGGGCGAGTATTCAGTGGTCATATTGTTTCTATAATAACAATAATAATAATGTACTAAAAGAACACTTGTTCTCCACCCCCTTGGATTCTGTGGAGGCAATGTTTATTTTACAACAGGTCTTTTTAATTTATTGCACTACAGACTGTAACCTGTACCTTTATATTTCTTAATTTTTTTATCTATATTTCTATTTGAAAAAAAAATTAATTTCAATTCTTTAAGATCATTTTTATAAAACATTATTAATATTAAACATGTAAAACTAAACATATTTTACCGAATGATAACATAATAATAATAACTCTTATAGCAACTTTATACTTACGAAAGACCGGGCGTGGCGCAGTGTGACAACGTCTGACTGTAATCGTGATCGGTTATGGGTTCAATTCCCACTCAGGGGAGGGACAAAGCGTCGTGTTGAGTTCCGCTATTCAACATGCAATATCTCGAATTCAGCGGAAAGCGAAGCACAGTGTTTTGACACTAGGTAATTTCTGTGTATGCTGCTACGCAGGATAAAAGCGTGAAATTAAAAAAAAATCTTTACTATTGCAATCTTAGATAGATTGTAGAGGAAAGCTCCTCGACCAACTTAGTTAATTTATTTAAACGTTTGTGAGTTAATTTTTTGAAATCTTCTACATTCACCATTTATAAAAATAAATAATTTATTTACTGAAAAAGATACTATGATTGGAAAACTGTCATATCAAACCCTGATCACTACAGTCTATGTCTACTCCACACAGATCTCAGCGAGAGGAAAACCTTTCATTTTTTTATAGAAAAAGAGTCTAAACGAGCAGAAGGACCACCTGATGGTAAGTGAATAGGGCAAACTAGCTTACATTACAGGGACCACGAATCAGATTTTTGGTGGATCGTTTTAGTCCTCCTACCACTAAATTACTAAGATATCCAGTCTCTTGCGGGTAGCGACTCGCCTCACAGGGAAAAACACTTACACACATTGGTGTCGTACGAAATATTTACCAGTCCTTTAGCCAACCTTGCAAAAAATAAATGAGATGCGTAAAAAGTAAAAATCTGGTAAATTTACGTAATTTAAAACGTAGTAAACGATGTAGCCAGTGTGACTATAAACGCGATTGGTTGTGGATTCAATTTCCACTCCTAGGTATGATTATATTTCATATTTATATTCATTTCTCCGCTTTTATAAGAAAAGTGGTAAAAGTGCGGCATTGAATTCCACTTATCCCACCTAGCAGGGTAGTCAGATACAAGGTGTCTCTGACTACCCTGCTAGGCGGTATAAATCGTGAAGCTGTTCAAGGAACGTCTAAAATAACACTAACTGTAAACTTTGGGAAGTAGAAAAGTTAATTCTTTTGTTTGTTGAAAAGTTAATTTAACAGATAGAGTGAATTATAACATAACTCTTGAGTACAATTACCTTCCTTACAAAAGTTAATATGTGTATAAGTATAAAACATAAGAACAATTACTAATATTATTAAAACGGCGTTGAGTTCCACCACTCCACATGCAATGTCTCGAATTCGGTGGCAAGCGAAGTACGAAGTATGTCGACACTAGGTACTTTTTGTCTACCCCGCTATGCAGGATAAAAGCGTGAAGCTAAAAACAAACATACTACCTCACAAGAGGTACATAAAATCAAAACTTCATTAAAAAACACTTTGGAGCATCTACGTCGTCTGGATTTTCATTAAGAACCTTGAACACTGGATAAGAACTGAGTATTTAGCTAATGATCATGAATCCCATATCTGCAGATCTCCGATACAATGGATGTTTAAAGGAAAACATCGCCGAAGCGCGAGATAACGCTTCATTCGCTCGCCTAATAACATTAGCATATCTTAATACAAGCGCTACGATTCCGATGAATATATCTGAAACTGTTATAACTTGTGCCGTGACAATACCTACAGTTTAGTATATTTTATAATAACATCTAAAGATCTTTTGTACAAAGTAATCATGTTTTGAATGGGATAATAGTAGGACTACCGGTTTACAGATGAGATGATGTTTATCTTACTATTTAGTTAGATAATCCAATAACACCGAACTGGGCAAAGAGCATTCTGTACTTTATAAATCATAAAATACTTGAAAATTTAAAGAACAGTTACAAATCTTGTCGCTATCTATGTCTTAAACTAAGTTTTTTTTATGTGCAATTTTTTTATTATAAAATTCCCTCAACCTTAACTTTACACTTTGCATAGAACTAGACTGAAAAATTAATACTAGAGGTAACTGTTAATAAGAATTTTAAAGACACTCCTTAAGCCTACACTCTATGGTATACTATTGTATTAAATTTCACCTTATATTCCTAAGTGAAGTTGCAAACAAGAAATTTCAATGTCACAACACTAACATAAATTTTAGTGATATACTTCACCCGAAACTAGTGTCACAACACTACAATAGTGTAAATATATACAGATCATAACCAAACATCAGGAAAGGAAGGATAATTGTGGATTAATAATAATTGATCGCGTTAATTGACTGCGGCCGCCGAGTACGTGTAGCTACATACGTATCCCTATCATATATACGTATGAAATTATCTGATGAAATCCTACTAAATTAATGTTTATCGTTATAACATAATAATAATATGATTAACTTGTATTAAACATCAAATAAATTAGCGCTGGGATTTGGTAACGATTTATATGTGAGTTGTGTTAGTGTTTTCGAAGTGTATCTACGTATCTATTAATTTTAACTGCTATTTTAATATTTAAATGAAACTATTTCAAACGGATTAATCGCGTATATTTTGGTATTCGAAAACAAATTTATGGAAACTTGACGTTTCGAACACTTTACATTAGTCCGAGGCCACACATCCTCGCTAGAAAGTAGATATATTCCTAGAATGATCCGCGAGGGTATTGAAATTCAAAAACATCGTAATTTCAATAGAGAAGATGTTTGGAAACTCTTTTCAACCTTCTTTTCTTCTTCACTTATAAAAAACTAAAATCCGATAGACAAATGCCACCTCATTCTATCTGTGACCACGGACAACTGTAAAATGTTCGAAACGTCAGGTTCCTAAAATATATGTTCGAATACCAAAATGTACTCGATTAATCCTTTTAAAAATAGTTTCATTTAAAATGTGTAATAATCGTGGAAATCAAAGATCTTATTATGTAATTTTATATGAATGTAAGTGTAAAAGTTAAAGATAGATTGAAAATGAATGAACAATGAGTAGGACATTAAAATGGAGATGTACGGGACATATGTTTAGAGAAAAAGTAGTAAAATGGACTAAATTTAATTTATTACAGAGTGGTGCCCCTCGAAATAGAAAGACAAGTAAAGATAGACAAATGAATCGTTTGGAAGATGACATTAAACGGGTGGCCGGCACAGATTGGATGAGATTTGAGAATGGTTCCTAGAGGAGGCCTTTGTCAAAAGGCATATCTATGGGAATGACGATCGCCATTTTAAATTATAATATTGTATAAATTATACATTTATGAGCAAAGAAGGCTTATTTTATTTTTATATGCTGTAGGTGTGGTAGATTTCCCATTTTGAGAAGAATTCATAAAATATTAACGTTGCATAACCGTGATTCGACAATGTTTCAACACGCATCACACAATATCTCTAAAAACGGAAGAAAGAAGGAGAAAGACGCGGAGTGTCTTTTTTACTTAATTGTTTTTGTCTACTGCCGAAGTGATAAAGATATGTAGAGAACTATTAACGGTGCCAACACAATATTCTTGTCACTTTTTTTCTATGTATATTTTGCAGTTGGTCTTGCTTTTATTGATTTAAATATAAAAATTTAACGGTGCCTTTGTATAACACGGCCGTTTGTATTAAAAACATTACTCCTAGTGAGAATGGGAACGAGAGGAAGCGAACCTACTATCATTGGCTGTTTCCCTTATACATTATCCGCCGATATTATATATATTGAGGCCGGTCGTTACAGACTAGCCTGCTCACGGTAAATAAAGCGTGAAGCTAATAGAAAATTCAAAATACGCAAGTAAAAAAAAAAAATATACTTAACCATCCAATAACGTGAAATTTAATTTCAAACTCAACATATCACGCCACTCCTATCACTATAGGTAGCACTTGCTGAAATTGAAAAATATCCTTTACAAAATTAAATTCACAGCTTGCAATTTATAACAAAATACACCGCAACGATAAATAAAAAATAAAAAAACTATAACTGTATATCAGAAAATTTACACATGAAAATATCGGAGAATGGCCTTTCAATTCCACAATACATGCACGGCGATGGCGGACGGCGATGGCGCGCGTTCTATAAAATTCAAAAATGGAACTGCAGAAGAAAGGACTACGTACTCGTACATTCTGCCAAGTTTTGTGTAACACAATAGACTATACAATCGCCCGTATACAAATTTATTCCAGTTTATTTATTATTACAAGACTTACCTTATATTTTGCATTCTTTGATACAATGTCATTTATTTTGTATACCTTATTAACATGTTACCGGAGCTTGTGGAGAATAAGAAAAAAAATATGTCAAATTTTGACAGCGAATACGCCATATTCACAACGTCAACAATGCCTTCGTTACTTTTTATTAAAATAACATGTGCTTGCTTTGTATTCTTATCATTATTATATAAAATTCATAATAATAATAATTTATATGAGTTAAACGTTGAAATTTTTTTTTAAATAATTCACAAATATTTTTTTAATTCTTCACTACAGTTATGCAAAAATAGTTTATACCGTATTAAGGTATTTGTAATAAAACCTCAATCATTCATATATATGTGATTTTCTTTTTTCTTAATAAAAGTATATATTAAAAATCTGTTCAAAAATTGCCCAAGGTTATAAATAAAACAGCCATGACTGGTTACACAGATATTTTATTAGTGACTATAGTTAAACTAAACAGTGGTTTTCACATAGGCGGTACATATTATAGGACAGACGCTAATACAATGAGTTTATATAAAAATAAACCAACAAAATGGCGTCCTAAGCAAACGCAGTGCGTCATTTTATACGTGATAGCAATAATTTTCGAAAAATAATAAAATTATATCAAATTTAATTTATTTAAACTTTTTACTTTTTAAAAAAAAGCAGAATTTTTGACACTTAATTTTTCATTAAAATAAAGTTACAATTAATACTTATTCTTAAAACTAAATTTACAAAAAGAAATATAAAAAAAAATGCCTTAGAACTGAAATGTAATACAAATATAATTTAAAACATCACATCACTAGTGCATAGTGACATTCACAAAACGATTAAAATAATATTATTAATTAACAAATGATTTGATATCGATATTGTGAGAGAGAATTTAAAATCGATTACAGTTTCGAAATATTGACAAAGAAAACTTTAGACTAAATTATTAGGACTTTGTCCCAAAAATTATATAACTATAATATTATTAATGATTAAATGTGCGTTACATAAGGAATGTTTCATTATATATATATATATATACTTGAGTTAACATATGAAAATGTTTATTAAAAAAAATGTAGTTAAAAAAAATAGAGCACCAGAAAGTAAAGAAAAAATTTAGAATGGAAAAGATAAGTGTCTATAATTTTTTTTATTTTAGAAACATAAAAGATATTGTATTCACAGATAAAAAAAACATTAATCAAAATAAATATACAGCCTTATAAGGAACTAAACAACCTTTATTTGGTGATAATATTAAAAAAACACGAAATGGCACAAAATGAGTATTTTAAATCACAATTATCTCTAAGCATACATAGTTTATAAGAATAACAATATTTGTTTTTGTTTTTTTTTAGGAAAAAGTAACTAAGTAAATTCGTGAGGTATTGTGTCAGTTTTGCAATTAATTGTATAATCTGTGAATAACTATTTATTATCTGTAGCAAAAGAACAAGCTAATGAGTTTTTTTTTTAAATATAACTAAACCAATATATCTTACAATCATTATATGGACATTTTACATTCATAGTATAATAAATTGTTTTTTTTTCACACAAATCAAATTGAACATACATAAATATACAGGATCCCCGCTTATAATCTACAAGATGTTACACATTAGAGTAGTATCCGGGTGTCGAACCCGCACCTACCTTACAAATAGACGATTATTTAACATTTATAGTGCCATAATACAATTCACTACATAGACACTACACTAGAAGATGGTTTTAGACAAACGGCTTCTATTGGCCAAAAGACTTACCTGTATAGTATAAGCCTACTCCTAAACCGCAAAGTAATATATTATTTAATGATATATTTATGGTGTTACCAATGGGTTCATTATAAATTTAACGGTATATCAATGGGTTTATATAGCCTTTGGGGGTTCATTATACTGAGATTATATCAGTTTACTATGAACCTATGAACCTTTAGTGAACTCACAGTGTTATGAATACGGTACAAGGAGCAGGCGCACACCCATCCAAACGCAGCTGCACGCGGCGTCGCTTAACGAGTGGCGTGCTCGTACTGCAGCAGGTCAGCGAGGTTGTCGATACGTATTTCCTGCACGTGGCGCCCCGCGAACTGCACGTAGTCGTGTGGTGGCTCCTCCACTGAGCGTTTGCGGACTGGAATTGTTAAAACAATTTATTTATTTAATTTCTCAACCTAATTATTATTCATTTTTCTCTATTCTTTTTGTTTGGTGACTTTTCAAATAAATCATCAATCATTTTTGAAAAAACGTATAGAAATTTCCGTCTTGGACGGTATCCAAGAGGCGTGGGTTCGAATCCCGCTGCGTTCAAACTTTTATAACGTATAAAAAAATGTTTTCTAATCGTAAATGTGGAATAACACTTAAAAATAGTAAATATTAAAATATATAAAAATAGTAAATATTAAAATCAACAATCAGTTCCATAGTTTCCCGAATCATATTTAAAATACAATATTCTAATGTATTACAAGCATTTTGGTAATCCTAAATTTTAACACTATTTAAGCGTTTAACAGAAATTAGGCAATATAGAATAAGGTTAATACAAAAGACAATGAAAAAATCTTCAATCAACTATCCACTAGAAAAACGGCGCGACAAATAAGGGCACAAAATATTATGTGTTCTTATTTGATTTTAGTATAGTCCAACTATAGCCAACGAGAGCGGACATGCCAAAACCCTTCAGTATATTTTAAAAATTGCTTAAATAAACACCCAAATAGAAAAAATTCAAAAGGAGTATCTTTCTTTGGATATTCATGCATGTCAGATTCAATTTAATGGTAATTAATATTATTTTAAATCAAATTATACAAACATTTAAATACAAACATTTCGTCGTTTGACCAATATTTGCCACCACGCCCACCACTAACAACAAGTCGTCGAATGATGGTCCGTCTGGAGTAATACATATATATATAATATAGCATTACTGCAATGTTTTAGGTCCTTTACACGCTAGTCGAAACTAAACCATAATAAAATGGAATACGGTTGAATTTTCAATATTTACTATTTTTAAAGTGTTATTCCACACTTAGGATTAGAAAACATCTTTGAAAAAACGTATAAAAATTTGAACGCAGCGGGATTCGAACCCGCGCCTCTTGGTTGAATTTTATTTAAATTATTTTATGTAATTACACTGTTTGTAACAATAGTTTGGATTTGTGTTTATATTTTATTATCAATGACTGGTGCCATTTTTATAAGCCGAGTTTGTATGCGATCTGTTGTCTGGTGCATAGTAGATCGAAGTGGTGAATCACAAGGATATTATTATATTATTATATATTTATAATTAAATTAATACTATCTTTAAAACAAAAATTCATGACGAGTCTGTTTTTTTTACCAAACCACAGAATATGAATTCATATTTTGTGGTTTGGTGAAAAAACAAAATGGTTTATTCTGAATAACTTTATACCTTTAACTTTCTTAGGAAAAATTTTTTTTTGTTTTTTAGTTTCACGCTTAATCCCTAGCGGGACAGTCAGAGGCAACTGCCAAATGATACGGTAAAAAAATATATATTAATATAGAATAAACTTTATTAAACAACTATTACTAACAATTCAATGATTACCTGTACAGGTAACTGTACAGTAAGTGTTTGTGTTACCATTAATCAAATATTATTATATATTATGTGCTCAATTTCGTTTTAATATTATTAAAAAAAAACATTAAAAATTAATACTGTACATCCAAGCACTCTTAAAAAAAAACGATTTTTTTACTAAAATAAAAACTATTTAATTAATATGGATACTCTCTTACAACGATAGTAGTTTCAAAAAGCATTTTGGTAACAAGATTTTATATATGTATATAGATACTAACAACGAAGAAAAAGTCAACAAAGTTGGATAAGAACATATGGCTTAGTGGCTTTGACAATGCAAGGGGCACGGGTTCAAATTAGTAGGATCCAAAAATTTTTATGGGACGTCCAAGGAGGATTAAGACCTGGAAAAGGATGCATGGATCAGGTTTATTTTCCTATATGATTACGAAAACGTTTTTGGTTGTAAATCTTTGCTTTTGTGGATTTAGAAAAAGCAAAAGAATTTAGAAAGAAATTATGGGAGATACTGCACTACCACTGGAGATTCCCTAGTATAATGTGAGCGGACCCTTTTTGAAGGCTCTAAAATCTCTTTATCGAGATCAGTCTGTCAGAGACTGTGTACGTGTCGGGGCTGGCTGGAAGGACGAGAAATGAAAGAATAGTAAGAAAAAATTATGAAGCAAAGAATAGCAGTGTATGGGGTCGTCGGAGACCTCGGTTGACCTTTGAAAACACAGTACTAATGAAACACAGAACTACTGAATGAGGAAGGTCGAGTAAAAGGCACGAAGATCCCCGGAAGGGTAGGTATGAAGAGGATGACTGAACGTGGCGAAAAGGTATACAGAGATAGTTAGCACTCCGTCTTTTCTGACTACTCCGCAAAGAATAAAGCGTGAAGCTAAAAAATGTTAGTGGCTTCTTTAAATTTAAAAACAATTCCTCCACTGAGTGAAAACCGAATCCACGACCGATCATCTTTACAGTCAGATGCTGTCCCACTGCATTACGAAGTAAACACTGCATTATTAAAAAAAACAATTATAATCGTTTTTAGGGCTTAAATGGGGCTTAAAGTGAAATTACAGAGTGCACGTCTGTTATGGACGAACCAGTCGAGCAATGTCAATGAACTCACCCACGGGCCCCTCGTCGCCGTACAGCCTGTACACGGGGCGCGAGGCGCAGCGCGCGCCCAGCGCGGCGCCGCGCGCGCGCACGGGCGGCAGCGCCGCGCGCAGCGAGCTGCGCACGCGCGACACGTCGAAGGCGGCGCCGCGCTGCAGCTCCTCGGCCAGCTCCGGCGGCGACAGCACCAGCGCGGGCGCCAGGTCCATCACGAAGCAGCGCGACACGTCGATGATGGCTGGCAGTTGTGTTTATTCATTTTAAATTTAACGTATCGGAAACAATCAGCAAAACGAATATATTTTATTTATTTATTACAGTTTCATATATTTCGTAATATCTAATAAGAATTCTTTTCTGGATAAAATATATAATCAAATTTGAGACCGTTCGTGGCGTAATACATCCACGTCCCATTCGCCCAACTGTAAACACGATCGGTTGTGGGTTCTATCACCACTTGAGTGAATAATCATATTTAAAATTATTTTAATTCTCTCGCTCTGGGAAGACAAAGCACAGTGTTGAATTCCGCCCCTCAACTCGCAATGTCTCGAATTCCGCGAAAAACGAAGTATAGAGTGTCTATGCACGAGAGTAATTCCCGCCTACCCGCCTTTATCCTGTATTGTAAAGCAGGTTTAAAGCGTGAAGGTATAAATACAATATTATATTTATACATAAGAATAAAAACAATTCCCAAGACGCAGGTTCAAATCTCACTACGGCCAAATATTAACATGTTTTTTATTTATTTATTTTTAAACTCACATGTAGTATTATCATTGAAATCATGCACAAAGTCGACTCTGTGTCCATTATTCAGTACGGATATCTTCTCCACCATGTCTCCGATGTCCAACTCCTCGCGTAAAGCATTCACGAACTCATCGCTGGAGTCCTCATCGCCGGTGGTGATCACCTCCACGTCGTGGGACCATTGGAGAGGGAGCACACGGAAGTGGGGTTCCACATTGTTGTTTTCAAGCTAGAACAGGTTTAAGTACAAATAGCTGAGTTCAAATCCGTTTTAGGTATAATAAATATATATATAATTAAGGTAATGTTTCTTTATTTCTGTATATTTTTTTGAAATTCTTTATTCTAATCTTTTTTATAGTTGAGACCATCGTGGCGAAGTGGGATAGCGTTAAATGGAAAACACGATTGGTTGTGGATTCGATCTCTACTTGGGGGAATGAATTAAATATATTTTATTTCCTTTCCCCTGTAAGACAAAACGCAGCGTTGACTACCGCCACTCAACAAGCTATAAGGAAAAATAGGGTAAGCTTGTTCTATTATGATAAAAAAAAGAATTTTCTATCTATCCCCTGAAGCTCCAGATATAATGTCATAGATACCATGTTTCAACTGCTATACGATAGTTAAAAAAAAACACCATAACTAATCCATTAGTGACAGTTTACACAGGTAAAGCCTCTTTTAAATTATAAGCATTATATAGAATAATCTTGTATAACCCAGCGTCATGGGAGTAGAAAATTGATATAAGGTCACGTCCTTACGGGGCCGGGTCATTTTTACCTTCTCTAGACCTTTTTTTGATAGAAAATGCAACATTTGCACACAATAATATCCGACTACACTTAGGATTAGAAAATTCTAAAATTGAAATCAAAATAAATAAGTTCTAACAAAACGTTTAAGAATAACGACGCAGCCTGTAATAGAACGCATTACTTAGCGGTCATAGCGATTGGACAGTCTCCAAGAGGCGCCGGTTCGAAGCCCGCTGCGTTCTAATTTTCAAATTTTTATACGTTTTTTAATGTTTTCTTATACTCAGTGTGGAAAATATAATACTTTAAAAATAGTTAAATAATTCACGACTATTAGTAGTAATAAAACAAAAAAGTATAATTAGATATTAAATAAGGGGTTTTAAAAAAGGAAATGTCCTATAAAATCGACAAATTTAGCTTCATATTTGTCGATCGGAGGAGTGATTATTTTTAAATTAGCTTCACTTCCTCGCTCTAGTAAGGCAATGTGCGGCGTTGAGTTCCGCCACTCGAACGAAATGTCTTGACAGGCGTGAGTGGGAAGCTAGATAAAAGAATATACATTTTTGGGAACACTTTACAGTAGTCCGTGGTCACACAGACAGTCAGCCATTCTACCGATTAAAACTGCACAGTGTTGAGATGCGGAACTCAATGCTGGGCTTAATTATACACGAATGGATACAAACAGCAATAATTTAAATATAATCATTGCTCCAAGCGGAAATACCACCTAAAAGCAGTTTCATGCTTTATCACGCATAGCAAGGTAGTCAGAGACCTCCTAGTGTCAAGACACTCCGTAACTACTTTCCATTAGAATAAGAGACATTGAGTAGTGGAATCAACACCCCACTTAGTCTTACCAGAATGGAGAAATGAAAATATTTTTTTATTATAATCATTCCAATGAGAGGCAATCGACCCCAAATTCAATCATGTTTTCAGTCATATAAATCAAAAGGATATTAAATAATACAAAAAAAATCATACTAAACTAATTTTAGCAACCAATTTAATAATAATGCAAAGTTATCTCGGCACCAAATGAGGAATTGTTCACATCCCGTTTATTTAGCAATGGGAGTCAGGGCAATTTAACACACTACATAGATACAGATTGATGTAACAGTGTATCCATGTAGTATTCTATAGTTAGTCTGAAAAATTAAATAGGAAAATTCTAGACGCACAAGATGTTTCCTATACATACTTACTGCCGTAGAAAATATATTTTTTTATATTAAACTTTACATTTAATGACCTTGTTAAAGAATAATAAGAAATTATAAATTATGATTATATAAATAATACAAGTTTTAATATATTTACAGATCAGATACAGATCAGATTTTGTATATTACGTAACAAAATCATTTAAGTAGTATTGTGTGAGAATAATAGGCTTTTCAAATACAATGTATATTTGTACCAAATGCTTTTATAGAATTTTAAATGAAACTATTTAACCGGATTAATCGCGTATATTTTGGTATTCGAAAATACATTTTTGGACACCTGACATTTCGAACACTTTACAGTAGTCCGTGGTCACAGGTACACTCACGGACTACTGTAACTGACTACTGTAAAGTGTTCAAAATGTCAGGTGTCCAAAAATGTATTTTCGAATACCAAAATATACGCGATTAATCCGGTTAAATAGTTTTATTTAAAATGTATAAAAATCGCGAAAATCAAAGATTTTATTATGTTTATTTATATGTACTTTGTTTATTTAATCATGCAAACCATAAAGAATAAAAATTTTTAACTCCATGTTTTACTCTATCTTTGCTCAAATATACCATAAATAAGTAAAGCTATAAAATGTAAATAAAAATACCAATTTCATCTCATAACTTACCTCTCTTATGTCATTAGGTATGACAATAGAACAGAAGCCCTGATAACGACGATTTGTGGTCCTCAGCATCTGTTTGCACAGGACTAGGCCAGTGGTGAATCCCACAATAGCCAGTAGAAAAGCTGTGAGGGACAAACATACCATCCCCCTTGAGGACCTCTTCGGAAATTCTGCTGCATGTATTTCAATTTTCTCCTACATCAAATTTATAACTTATTCAATATTGAATATTTAAATTGTATTGTATGTTAAAATGTATTAAATATTAATGTCCTCTTATCAATCCTAGTCAAGCTGTACTGATTACAATATATAAATAATAATATAATACACTTAGCTATGTTCTATTTTAATATATTAATATAACATGAGAATTTTGTGATATCAAAACACAAGTTAATTAATACATAAATAAAATCAGTGTTACACATATGAGGAAAACATATCATATAAATTAAATTTAAATAAAAAGCTCACTGCGTACTAACAGTAATAACACACTGGGCGTGTTTACAAAAACATATA
This sequence comes from Dryadula phaetusa, assembly GCA_032432895.1. Lineage (NCBI taxonomy): Eukaryota > Metazoa > Arthropoda > Insecta > Lepidoptera > Nymphalidae > Dryadula > Dryadula phaetusa. The sequence goes on from JAOYRS010000003.1 coordinate 678,436, forward strand.
AAACTGGTAAACTAATTGAAAATCTCTTTTATCAGCTATCGGATTCTTCATGATTTAATTTTTCATTGGTTTATTTATATCATTTCATATCAGCAACATTTAACTTTATATGAATTATAAATCTGCGCAAGTGTAGAACAGCCCAGGAAAATTTGTTTGAAATATTGATTTTTCTCTACGTAGTATTAACACTAGCGTATTTCAACTAAAGTAAAAGTTATAGGTAATAGAATTAATAATTAATTAGTAATATAACAAAATGAATAGCAATAATATTATTTAAATATTTTATGGTAAAAATAGTTTTGTTTTAAACAATACTTACCTCATCATTAACACCTTTTTCGACTAAAGGTGTATTTGTTATTTCCGGTTTTTTTATTATGGCACTAGGCTTTGTTAAAACAGTCATTGTGGACAATTTCAGCAGTATTTTTACAACGAAAGACTAATGCAAGTACAAAATGCAAGCTCTCGCGGATTGCTATTTTCCGGTAATTATTTGATCGATCTGAGATCTCAAATCAGTGTTTACCGTTACTGGTAGTATAAATTGCCAGTTCCAAAATTAATTATAAAAAATACCTTTTATAAATTATAATTAATTGTTAGAATAATTAAAATTTAAATGAATGAAAAGTATTATAAGTATATGGAAGTGATAATAATATATTTGTTTTTAATACAGTAATAATATAAATAAATATAAATAACTAATAATAACCTGTAAAGACTATTAAAAATTTTTTGAACAAACAGTAACGAGAATTTTTATTTCATTAACAAATATTATTGGATTTTTGTAGAATAAATCATAAGGATAAAGCACATCATTTTTACTCTCCACTATTGATATTGGTCAACTAAACTTGTGAAAATAATATTTAATATAATTTATCAGAATTCAGATTTGAAGTTTTCTTTATATTTAATATAAAATAAATGATAACAAATTATAATATAAAAAAATTAATTTAATATTTTACATGCCACCATCAAATTCAAGCTAAAATATTTTATTAATACATTATATTTCTCCCTTTTTAATCTACGGCAACCATAGACAAACACTAAAAACAAAAAGTAATAGCCTCTATGCAAATTGCCTATGCCATAAAAAAAGAAAGAATTCAAGAAGGTGGGAAGAAAACGGACCGTTTCGTTTGTAGAATATTCTGTGGCGAGGTTAATGAATCAGCAACGCGTACAGTACTGTTGAAACATGTTCGATTAGTTAACTGCACTATTCTTTTAGATTGTTTCTTTATTTGATTGTGTATTACGTATAAACGTTTGGCCACCACGACTGCGATCACAATAAAATGGCGACTGACCAAATGAAACACCGCATGCATGTTTTCAAGAATACGGGCAAAGATGTCGATGTGAGTATATAAATAAAAAATATTCGCACGCTTTTAATGATATAAAAATGACAATTAGTTTTAATAACGAGTCGGGATGGTTTATTTTAGGAAATGCGCAGGCGGAGGAACGAAGTGACAGTCGAACTAAGAAAGAATAAAAGAGAAGAAACTCTACAGAAACGGCGCAATGTCCCCGTCAGCTATTCTACAGACGAAGATGACGCCGATAGGACATTGGCCTCGACAGACCTCCAGGAGTTGGTAATGAAGGCCGCTAACGTCGAAAACCCTGAAGTTCAATTGTCAGCCGTTCAGCAATGTAGAAAATTATTATCCTCTGATAAGAATCCACCAATAGACGATTTGATAAAGACTGGAATACTACCTATACTCGTTCAGTGCCTTTCAAGGGCGGACAATCCGACCTTACAATTCGAAGCAGCCTGGGCTCTCACGAATATAGCATCAGGAACATCAGCACAGACTAACAAAGTGGTCCACGCAGGAGCTGTGCCACTGTTCCTCTCGCTTCTCATGTCACCACACGAGAATGTTTGTGAGCAAGCAGTGTGGGCCCTCGGTAACATAATCGGAGATGGTCCGGTCTTGAGAGACTTTGTAGTAGAGCTGGGGGTCGTTAAACCACTATTGAGTTTCATAAAGCCAGAAATCCCTATTCCCTTCCTCCGTAACGTGACATGGGTGATCGTGAACCTCTGTAGAAGTAAGGACCCACCACCACCTGTCAAGACTATCAAGGAAATTTTACCAGCACTCAATGTGCTCATCACACACACAGACACTAATGTGAGTATGCCACTAATTATAATCATACTTTAAATGTAAATAATGACTATTTTTAAATGAAACTATTTTAACCGGATTAATCGCGTATATTTTGGTATTCGAAAATACATTTTGGACACCTGATGTTTCGAACACTTTACAGTAGTCCGTGGTCACAGGTAGAAATAGCACCGAAAAAAGACATCAAATGTCTACCTTTGACCACGGACTAATGTAAAGTGTTTGAAACGTCAGGTGTCCAAAATGTATTTTCGAATACCAAAATATATGCGATTAATCTGGTTAAAATAGTTTCATTTAAAATGTATAAAAATTGCGAAAATCAAAGATCTTATAATGACTTCATTATTGATATTTGATAAAAAAAAAATGACAGTTATTTAAACTTTTGTTACTTGGTTGACCTATTTGTCTAATGGTTAGCTCATACAAAACATTAATCAGTTTTACCTGGATATATATTTTTGTGTTTATGCTTCATACTGTTTCATATATAGCGGAGTCTACAGACAATCTAAGTGTCTAGAAACACCAATGAATATCATTTTCCTTCCAAATTGGAATTTGATATTGAGACATTTGGTGGTGATTGATGTAACTTAACACTGTACACTAACTAGTATTTATAATTGTTATATATTTTCCAACCAACTTAACAAAATGGTATAATTGAGTAATTTCCATATATTTATTGTGAAATGGAGTACTGAGTCAAAAATCTAATGACTCACTTTGAACTGAATTCTCTTTGATCTAATGATTAGATTACATAATATTCTTGAATAATACATACTGTCTATATGATCTGCAATTTTATATTTAAATGTATTTATAAGTTTTTCATAGCTGCAAAAAAAACACAGTAGTTAATGTATTTACATGTCAAAGGGAGTCCCAGGGAAGTCTAGGAAAGATTAGTCCAAGGTCCAGGTCAAGCTTCAAGAAAGATGAATTTTAGTAAATGTATAAAACATAATTGTCCAAAAGAATGTATTTTATTTCATTGATTGTTATTATACTATTTTCATGTGCAGTATATTTTGTTATTAATTTAAATTTTTATAAATTTCTATTACAATTCTTTGAGGCCACGAAGCAATCCCCCCCGAGTCACATTGTGATATGATACCTTAGGGATTTACACCTTTATTGTCTGGTTGCTACAGTATTATATTACTATGAATATATCTAAAGACATATGACCTAGAATATAAATATGACGTATTATATCTCACATCAAGGATCAGAGTGGGCGTTGAATCTGCACCAAGTTCATTGAAACGCTGTTCCGCTGTGCCATGAGTGATTGTAAGGTTACTATAATGTTTATGTTTATTTATTTCAGATATTAGTAGACACAGTTTGGGCGATAAGCTATCTAACGGACGGTGGCAACGAACAAATTCAAATGGTCATAGACTCTGGTATTGTGCCCAAGTTGATACCGCTGCTTTCACATAAAGAGGTCAGTTCTAAGGAGATGTTTAAAGAGATTGTTTTTTTTTTTTTTGCAATTTTAATACAATTGTAATTCAATTTAATTTTTTTTTGTTGCAATCTTCATATTTATAAATGTCTTGTTATTAATATTATATTGTTTTTGTTAGTGAAGTATTAATGATTTTTTTTTATTATTTTTTTATTTTTATTTATAATTGTTTTTATATCAATTTTGTTTTTGCTTTTATTGTGTCCATTTTTATATATTTTTTTATTTTACATTCAATATGAAACTTGCTATTGTATATAAGAGTTATCCACTATATAATATTGTAATGATATTATATAAGATGTATGAGAACAGAACAACATGTCGCTAAGTGTCTATTTTAAAGCTAATATTTGTTGTTTTTATTTATTTTTTTATTTTTATAAATATGATAAGGGCCCTAATAACTTTTTGGCGTTTCCTGGTGAGATTGCAGCAGTGTCTTACTTACACTAAACTATCCGAGCTCCGCTCCACTCTGTTCTCTCAGCAATATTTGTATAAAATTTTAATAAAACGTAACAGTGTATACAAAAAGTGCGAATCAAGTAAACGTTTTATAAATAGAAATTTAAAATGAAGTTAAAGGCCAGTGTTCAAAGTGTTTGTCGGTCGCTGCGGCAGGTGAAGACGCAGACGGCGGCGCTGCGCGCGGTCGGCAACATCGTGACCGGCACCGACGAGCAGACGCAGGTGGTGCTCAACTGCGACGCGCTGGCGCACTTCCCCGCGCTGCTGTCGCACCCGGTAACCACTCATGTTTTCCACTTCTACATTGTGTTAAAATTATAAATATATAAAATGTGGTACATTTTCGGCTCGACTTATTGGTATGTAATAAATATATACACATGTGTTCACAGAAAGAGAAGATCTGCAAGGAGGCCGTGTGGTTCCTGTCCAACATCACGGCGGGCAACAAGCAGCAGGTGCAGGCGGTCATCGACGCGGGGCTGCTGCCCAAGGTGGTGGAGAACCTCAGCAAGGGCGAGTTCCAGACGCAGAAGGAGGCGGCCTGGGCGGTCTCCAACCTCAGCATCAGCGGCACGCGCGACCAGGTCGCCGCGCTCATCCAGTGCGGCGTCATCCCGCCCTTCTGCAACCTGCTGGCCTGCAAGGACACGCAGGTCATCAACGTGGTGCTGGACGGGCTCAGCAACATGCTCAAGATGGCCGGCGACAACGCGGAGCAGGTCGCCAACATGATCGAGGAGTGCGGCGGCATCGACAAGATCGAGGAGCTGCAGGGCCACGAGAAGGTCGAGATCTACAAGATGGCCTACGACATTATCGAACAGTACTTCGCGGCTGAGGTACGCCTTATCGATGTACTTATATATTTGTGCCACATCATGTCTGAGACACGCCAGTGTCAAGACACTCGGTTGACTGCTCTCAGCCCACATGAGAAACATTGTGTGTTGAATGCCACTGTGGAGATATAAGAATTAATTTTAAAATATACTTACTGTATTATACATTTACTTCATTAATTTCTTTCTTTATATACTTGAAAGTTATGTGATTAATTTATTTATTTATTCATACTAAATAAAAATTAAATAATATAATATGTCAACTATGCACATGACTTCTGCAAAGTAGTTTTAATTTTTTTTCTTATTAGATTAGCTATCTGTCATAATTCCGTCCCAGTTCATAGATTGTTGATGGATTATTGAATGATGAATTTATTCATTTGTATGTTCTCAAGTGTTTGAAAAAAATATAATGATTTTTGCTTTATGAACGTTGCAGGAGGAGGACGTGACGCTGGTGCCCGCCGCCGCCGAGCAGGGCTTCACGTTCGAGCCGGCGCCCGCGCACCACGACTCGTTCCGCTTCTGAGAGCCGCGCACGCCCCGCCGCCCGCCCGCCCCCCCGCCCCCGCCCCCGCCGCGGGCGGGCGGCTGACACTGGCCGCCGTGTGATACAACTCTATTGTGATGTTTGACAATTTGTTTGTTTATTTTCTTTCGTAATGACGGGACGAAGAGAAGCTTTAAATTTTAGTAAAGCGTACGAATGTACTCCGCTTACAAGTTGGTTGGTTGCTAACGAACATTACATACTATGATATGATATGATAGATTAATGTTATCCGATTCCAATTGGATATTGACATGTTTGTTTGTAACTATATACATATATATATCTATATATATATGTATGTATGTATATATATATATATATATATATATATATATATATATATATATATATATAAATTCTGTCCATATACCCGCTATTTCATTTTCACTTATCAGTTTTTTGTTTCTTTGTATAAATAACATAGCGATTTACTTTACTTTATAACATATTTTTCTTAGTGAATAAAGCGTTTTTATATTTATTTGTGTTTTTTTTTGTTGTTGTTGTTATTGGTAGTTTTTAAATGGTTAAAAGTTCTGAGGTTGGTATTATGAGGTGTAGTTGGTACTTTATTAAGAAATTGGTATTAAAATATCAAACTTAAGTTATTTGAATATGTAAGGTTGTGAGCCTTAAACCGGCGTCTCTTGGGAACTGGTCTAGACAATTATGTTATGCCTTAAAAACATTTTTATAAAGACATTTAAGATTTGAACGCAGAGGGATTCGAACCCGCGCCTCTAGGAAACCGCCCAAGCGCTCTGTCCGCTAAGCCGTACGTTCTACTACGTCTTTTGAAAATATATTCTAATCCTAATATAAAGGTGTGGAATAACACTTTAAAATTAGTAAATATTTAATGCCATAACGATCTAGTGATGTTCTTATATGGTCATAAAACTACTACTTATTAAATATATATAATATATATTATTATTTTTTTTATTATACAGACAAGAGAATTCTTTTTTGTCTGTGCTTTTTGAATTGGTAATGAATTAGCTGTATTTTAAGTTTTTTTTCTAATATGATATTAGGTATATCTAAAAATAAAAAAGGAAATAAGTATAACACTTCTGTTAATATAATATTTATAGCAAAAAAAAAGGAGTTTAATTATTGATATCTTAACACATTTCCTAGTGACCGACTGACATTCCGTTCTTGACTTTTTATTATATATAAATTTATTATTGAATATCGCAGATATAGGTGTAATTTTCTATTATTATGTTTATTAAAATTATTCTCAAATTGATGAGTTAGATAAGTTTTTTTTTTTAATTTTACAATGTTATATACTCTATATCTTACTTCCCAGTTGTCGATGACATCCATAAAAAAAAATATAATTTTGCTATCTAAGCCTTATTCAGCCAGAAACAAAAATAAAAAAGGCTACATTACTTTAGATAATTTATCAATTACAATTAGGAACTTTTGTGAGTTTTAACATGTTAAAGTAAATAAATTAATATTTCTTGAGTTGAGTTAATTAATGTATAATTATAAATTATTTTTATATAATATTATTAGAATATACTATTGAAATATATTAAAAAAAATAATATTTATATTAAAAAAAGCAGGTTGCAGAACAAAGTCCTATTCAATACTCAATGAGTAGTGTTCTGTAGCTTTATAAGATGACTTATATATATATATATATATATATATATATATATATATATATATATATATATATATATAAAAGCGTAAGAAACATTCTCTTCGAGTTCGATTGTAAGATGTTCCCATATAACGAGGTGCATGTAAGTGTGCAGATATATAAATATAAATTCATACACACACATACAGTCGGATATTTCATAACAACAATTATTCGTCATGTATTTATACAAGAAAATTGTATTAGGCTTATACAATTGCAATTCGGGAGGTTTATAATAGTAACAATAATAAATAATAACTATAAAACAATCTTTTTAAGAAATAAACTCTTTTTCATAATTTATTTTATTGTACAAATTAAACCCTATTATTAGATACAGATAGACAGCCGATTGACACCGGTCGTGGCGCAGTGGGACAGCGTCTGAATGTAACACGATCGGTTGAAGGTTCGATCTCACTTGGGGGAGTGGTTATATTTAGTTGAGTTCCATCACTCAACACGCAATGTCTCGAATTCAGTGGAAATGACGTGCTACCCTGCTATGCGAGATAAAAGGGTGGAGCAAAAAAAATATAACAATTTCAGATTAACAATATGTAATTTCATTATCATTAGGGTTGAAATCTTAACACAAAAATAGGCACAATTAAATATCCAAGTGCGTATTTCCTCTAACAAAATACACTTATTTAATTAAACTGTCGCCAACAAGCCTTCTCATATCGCAAGCGTAACACTTGGAGGCAAGTGGCGGCAGTAGGGGAGCCTCCGCCCCCGCGCCCTCCCGGCGCTCCGACAGCCGGCGACGGAGCACCGCCGCGTCGTAGAACTGACCCACTTTGTGGTGGAAACTGGGAATTAAGTTATATTTGGCTATATTTTGGAATAATAAATATATATTTGGGTAGGAAGTGCGGTTTTTTTTTAATTTACCACATATATCAAGATAACTTGCATTATCATAGTGAAACAGCATGAGCCCAGGAACGTGTTTTTCTCACCAGAGCAAGATAATGAGTATAATTTAAAAAAAAATATAATTAACTATTAGATTGATAGTCAAAAAAACAAATTATTAGTTATAACCGGTTAAAAACAGATTTTAGCATTCCACGAATCGTGGCGCAGTGGGACACCATCTGACTGTACACGTGAGCGGTTGTGTGTTCGATACACACTCGGGGGAGTGCATTATATTTAAATTATATATATATATATATATATATATATATATATATATATATATATATATATATATATATACCAAAATAATACTAAAAATAAAGTATTTTTCTTGAGTATATTTATGCCATGAGTGTGAGTAAATAAACTATTATTATTATAAAAAAGGGCCATACTTAGGCAAAGGCTTCTGCCAGTGGTTATCCAGTCGGTTGACCTTCATGATGGCACTCAGGCGCTGCAGCAGGCTGAAGTTGTCTCTGGCGAGCCGCTCCTTGCGGTCGGTCTCGCGCTGCCACTTCTTGAGCTTGAGCGTGACGTGCGGCCGCGGGGGAGGCGCGCGGTCGTCAATAGCTGGCAGCGCTGATTTCACCTGTTTTTTTTGTTAGCTTTACGCTTATTATCCCGCATAGCAGGGTGGACAGGAAGTAGCTAATGTCAAGTCACTCCGTACACCGCTTTCCACTGAAGTCAAGACACTGCGTGTTGAGTGGTAGAACTCAACACCGCTCTTTGTCTTTACCAGAGCGAACAAGTGAAAATAATTTAAATATAATCACTCCCCCGAGTGGGGATCGACGACTGGCCTCCTCTACAAAATAAGATATATACCTTAGACCTGTGATCTTGATATCGGCGGTCCTCCCACGGCTGGACCAACAGCTTCTCTCTTCTCGAAAGCATTTTTACGTATATACTATAAACACTAACCTAATATCCCGCGGTACAACAATCGGTTACGTTTATAATAAATAAATCAATATTTACTGTTGCTATGACATACTTGAGGCCAGACGTGGCGTATTGATGTAACGTCTGACTATAAGTTCGAGCGGTTGTGAGTTCGATTCCCACTTGGGGGAATGTTTATATTTAACATATTTTCATTTCCGCTCCGTTAATACAAAACACTGCGTTGAGTTCGCCACTCAACACGCAATGTATCGAATTCGGTTTAGGAAAGCGGAGTACGGAGTGCCCTGAATCTAATTACTTCTATTCTATCCCGCTATTCGGTATTAAAGCGTTAAGCTATAAAAAATATGTCTTATTTTTTGTTATATATATATATATATATATATATATATATATATATATATTTATATATATATTCCAAGGTACATGTATTATTTTTACTATACGTTCCTTGACTAGAGGCAACGCTTTCAATGTCGGTCAAGCGCTTGTTTACTTCGATTAAAAATTCGTTTTAAATTAAATGAGATAAAAAACGAGTTTTTTTTTCTTACCACAGATAATTATTTATCTATCCGAAACAGCAGGATAACCAGAGACAGGTCTGTTGACTGCTATCCGTCTGAAACCGAGAGCGTGTCGAGTTCCGAACCCAACGCCGCGATTTTTCTAACCAAAGCGGAAAAACGATAATGATTTTTTAAATATAATTTTTAAATATAATTCACCCGAGTAGGAATCGATAACCAGTCGCATCCAAAGCCAAACACTGACCCACAGGGCATGATGGCCACAATAATAACAAGTAGTTTACAATAGTATACATGTATATAAATTCTCGCCTTCTTAAATATATACTTCATCTTATTCATTATCTGCATAAAAATTAATAAACATATTAAGAAAAATTTAAAAATATACATTATTAACTAGGTGTGCTCGGGCGTCACTAAATGGAATTTATGAGTAGCCTGCTAATACCCTTTATTAAATCATTTGCTATCTGCCGATGAATCTCGGTATATATATATATATATATATATATATATATATATATATATATCTATATATATAAGTTATGTAATTCCAACTAGTCGAGGCTCAGTGGGATAGTGTCTGAATGTAAACAAGATCGGTTGCGAATTCGATTCCACTTAGGGGAGTGATTATATTGAAAAAAATTCACTTCCTCGCTCTGGGAAAATAGTGCGGCGTTGAGTTCCGCCACTCAACACGCGATGTCTAGAATTCGGCGAAAAGCGGAGTACGGAGTGTTTTGACTCTAGGTACTTTCTCTCTACCCTGCTATGCGGGATAAAAGCGTTAAGCTAAAAAAACAGACACTCCATTTTTATTTATATAGAAAAAATTGTTATTACAAAAATTTTAAAAAGTTTACATTTCTAACTTCCCACATTACATTATGTAGAAATTCATGTCCTCATTCAAGACACTACGTTACTTAAGAAAACCCAAAAAAAGACGTAGTGACTCGTCACTACACACACACACAAACACACATACGAATAAAAAGGAACAAGGAGGAAAAAGAAACGCACACAGCAAATTAATAAATAAATTATAATGTTAAATATTATTCATTTCGCTTACATTGTTATAGATCGATCGTTCCTCAGACATTAATTATAATTATACATGGACTATAAGAAAACAAATACAAAATAACTATTATTTAATATACAAACTATAATCTGTTGAGCATTATAAAAAATTTAAAAAAAAAACCGACCGGCGCCTGCGCAGCTCTCACCAAGAACTAAGTGTAACGAAAAAAACACACACACACACACGCACTCAAAAATATATGAGAAATTTACACTATTTTATTGTTTATACAAAACTAAACACGACGCCATTGTGAGGTCGACGGTCGCAAGTTCGATTATAATTAATTGAAAAAAAAAATCTCTTCCCTAATCCGATCAAACTGGGCGCGATATTTGAACCCGCTACATTAACGCAATATCTGTGTAACGGGCGGAAAGCGGAGTACGGGTAGTCAGTTTTAATTTCAAATCAATTATGTTCATATAAGCAAAAAAAAAAACACCCGCCATTTTGTAATGGGAAGACTTGGGCGTTTAAAATGTATACATCTACAAATATAACCTAGATTACGTGATTCGTTTCGCGTTACACTAATTAAAATATCGAGTATATGAAAAAGTATCAAAAACATACGAACTGAACTGACGACCGACTGACTAGCGGGGGACGCGTCCGAAATAAACATACAAAAAAATTATATATATATATATATATATATATATATATATATATATATATATATATATATATATATATTATATATATATATATATATATATATATATATATATATATATATATATATATATATATATATATATATATATATATAACTTCCATTTGTCCAACTCACTTTCATAGTAAATGCTTAAAAAAAATCACAAAACTAAAGGCGGAGGCGCCCTCGACGCTGGAACACACTGGGAAATAAAGTGCATACAAAAATAAATATACTCATATAATCTCAAAAATATCGCCAACGGGAATCGAACCCGGCCATTGGGGAAGTCCGGATGTATGGCGACGTCCACTGTGCTTAGAGTAATATATAAAATAACACAATACAAAAGCTGCCATTGTAATATAATGAGAGTGATAAGAACGTTTCAGTCATAGTATAGTACAGGGTGCTCACAAATAGGAGGCGACATCATACACTCGAATAATACAAAATCTTGTATGAAAACTTATATATTAAATTAAATTAAATTATTACTTAAAATTATATTAATGATAATAATAATATAATGTCATATTTTACAATAAAAATAATCGTCATTGTGTAGATAAAAAAAAAATTATACATTAATCAAGTATACGCCGAGCGTGTTGCGTGCGGTGGTGACTGACTAGCGACACACTACTGGTAGGGTGTTCGAATTCATTTACAACTTGATTGACATATCTCATATATATATATCTATATATATATATATATATATATATATATATATATATATATATATATATATATATCATATATATATATATATATATATATATATATATATATATATATGTGTGTGTAGGTATGTTTGTACGTACATACAAAACTCACTCCGCCCGTCACTCTCAACTCGCATATAATGAAAATTAAAAAAAATTTACAATCTATCTTTATATATATATTTAAAAAAGAAAATGAAATTATTTATAAATGCTATTAAACCTTATTTATTAATGTAGAAAAAAATCCCCGTATCAAAAGCGACACCGTCCGTCCCTGTCCGACGCCACTACGCTACTACTCACTTCACTTATATCATATATTACGTTATATCGCTTACTTCGACTATATTGGTGAGTACAAAGCTTGTGTTTTTTGGTTTATATTTATATTTATTATTACTATTATGATATAATTAGTTGCGTTGCTCCAACGCGGTTAAACGCGGCAGTTCCGCACCGACGCGGCGGACATTCTCTTACTTAATGATCATTATCTATTATTACGCAAAAGGGCTTCTATATATTATTTAAAAAAATCACTCAATATTACGCTAAATATATATCAAGAAATAAATATAATGATAACCTTTTTACATGACTTATTCGAATTTATATATATAATGAAAACAAATACATTTCAAAGTTATTAAAGCTGCATTTTTAAATTTTATTATGTTTTAGATCCCTTCAGCGTAACAATAATAATGAATTTACCGTTCCCGCCATTGCCACTACAGTTACAGATACAATTATCCACGTGTTACAGTAGTTTACAAGCGTTTACAAAACAAAGATGGCGCTGGTGTCCGTACGGCCGCCATCTTGGGTGAACGACGCCACCGCCATCTTGGCGCGACTCACTCGCATCTCGCAATAATGTATATATAGCTACATTTTTTATATATATATTTCCAATTGATACTATGTGCGTCGTTCATCTACTTACACGAAATTTTGACTAAACCCAATTTGATTTGGTTTTCAATACATCTCACAGTTTCGATAGACTACAGTTTGGCGTTACTTTTTCTGTCAACACTTACTCAACTACTTTTACAGTAATTCGCTAAACGGAATGGATGTATCGCGTTTGCCTCTTCGCAATAAAAAATATAGAGATCACACACCGTGTGTAAACAGCCTTATATATAATAGAAAATTTAGGCTCAACGCCGACTCGACCGCGGCGAACGTCACAATAACAGAGAACTCCAAAACATGGCAAATTTCAATTTAAATGAATTTAATATTGCATATAAAAATAACCAATAAAAAAAATTGACATTGACATTGAAAAATGGACATTAACAGCCGAGCGGGCGTGCAGGGGTGTGGGGGGTGCGCGGGGCGGCGCGGCGCGGGGCGGGGCGGGGCCGTCCCGCTCAGCAGCCGTGCGCGGCGCGCGGCAGCGGGCGCACCAGGTACAGCTTCTCGCCCTGCTTGTTGGTGTAGATGGGCGCGCGCTGGTAGTGCGCCACCAGCTGCTCCAGCGTGGGGAACTTGCGCTGGCCGATGCAGTACAGGCTGCCCTCCACCTGCACGCGGAAGTGTTTGTTGCGGCCCGGCGCCTTCAGCGACACGGAGAAGTCGCCCACCTGCCGCCGGAAAGCGGACGTGTTACATGCGACCGACAATCGTTTCCAACGATTTCACATTGACTTATCGTATATTAAATATATTGCATTAAAAAATTAAGAAAATGACCTTAGCGCATAGAATGATTCGTGAATGTATTCTATTTATTTATTAAAATTAAGTAGACCCTTTTAGACTAGATCATATTGAATTAGTATTAATATTCCTGATTTTTTCAATCATATTTAAGTAAAAAAAATTCTTTAGTTAATTTTTTTGTGTTTATCAAAAAATGTTTATATTAATTAAACCACTACAGTTTCAAACCTATAATACTATGATATATAATATTTTATAATTTTTAAAAATCTAAGTGTCTCAGAAGGTAATATTATATATAAATAATACAAACATATTAAAATCGTCAAGTAAAATAAAAAATGTTAATATTATCAGTCTTAGGATATACGTTTAACTTTTTTTAAATGTTAATCTATAATTAAAAATAACATATAAATTTGAAAGTAGCAGGGATTCGAACCCACGCCTTTTACATATCGTCCAAGCTCTATGACCTGACCGTCGCTAGGTTTAGTGTTGCGTAAGCTAAGAGTGTGTAAGTGTGTGTGTGTGTGTGTGCACATGCACTGACATTGGTCTCCGAGTCGCGTATGAGGAAGTCCCCGTCGTGGCCGTGCTGGTTGAGCAGCGCGTCGCAGTGCGTGCGCGTGATGGCGCCGTAGTACCACGCGCGCCCCGCCGCCCCCGCGCCGCCCGCGCCGCGCGCTCCGCCCGCCCCCGCCGCCGCCGCGCCGCCCGCCCCGCCCGCGCCCTCCGACGCCTCGCTGCGGACGGAAACCACACACAGTCAATGATACTGACAATACGTATCACTGTACATGTACTGTACATGCTTCAATATAAAAACACACTTATTCAAATATGCAATATTTGCAATCACTTATTATTGTCTAATTTTCTTGAAAATATCCACAAAACCACACAAACCTAGTGTAAAGTCTATTCTTTAATTTTCATCAAAATTAGATGTACCTAATTATTCTTTTTTAGCTTCACGCTTTTATCCCGCCTAGCAGGAAGGACAGAAAGTAACTAGTGTCAACACTCTCCGTACTTCGTTTTTTCATTTTTTAAAAAACGTATAAAAATTTTTGAACGCAGCGGGATTCGAATCCGCGCTTCTTGGGTTAACTTTGACTGCTAAGCCATTCGGTGTACTACCGGTTGCGTCGTAATTCTTATACGTTTGATACAACTTATTTATGTTGTTAGCATCTCTGTAGAGGGAACATTAAAAATTTCTGCTATTTAAAAATTATTAAGAAATAATCGTTTAACAAGAGAGATTGCTATTTTATTTTAATATTAACTATTTTTAAAGTGTTATTCCATTTCCATTGAGTGTTGAGTGGTGGAACTCAAAATCGCACTTTGTCTTTACCAGGGCGAGGAATTGAAAATAATTTAAATATAATCACTCCCCCGAGTGGGGATCGAACCCAGCGATTACAGTCAGACGCTGACACACCGGATCCGGATTACTTATTGGTGTATTACATTTATTTTTGTAATTAATATTTATAGAAATAAAAAACTTTTGAAATAAAGAAGAAATAAACACATTATCAGCCGAATTGATAATAGAGACAATTTGAATTACAAAAATAATTTCGTGATGTTTTTTAGTTTACTTAAAAAAGTAAAAAAATAAAAATTTATATTAATAATTGAGAACCATCGACCTTTTGAAATGCTGAATGTATAATATATATATATATATATATATATATATATATATATATATATATATATATATATATATACAATTGTTAAATTAAAAAAAATATATACAATTGTTACTAGGACCAGAGAGGATCCTTATGGGATGCTAACATTCCATCAAGCTTTTATAAGTCACTCTGTTAACTAACATCTCATAACATCATACAAAATACACATGCTGAGGTAGTAGAAAGGATTTCAATGCTGCAGAAATGACAAGACCTTTGCTGTAACGAGCCTTCGAAATGGTCTCATTAGAAATATAATGTGTGTGTTTGTGTGTGTTGGGTAGTATACCTGTAGGGCTGCGTGAGGTAGTCGGCGAGCTCCTGCAGGTAGTTGCGCGGCACGAGGCCGATGTGTCCGCGCGAGTCGCGCGCGCGGTACCACTCGGGGTCGGAGGGCGGCCGCTCGATGATCTCGAGGCGGTCGCCCTTCTCGAACGACAGCTCCTGCTCGTTGTTGGACGTGAACGAGTACAGCGCCACCTGCACCGACACGCACTTCGGGATATTAGACGACCAGTCCGCGCACACACGCACAATACAACACATATGGGCTTTCCCAATAAGAACGATATGTTTTAAAATTGAAATAAAACATGTAATATATGTTCGAATTTCGTGCTCAATGGCTTTATTTGATAGGAAATTTTATGCTATTTATGATTTCTATTCTATTATCAAACAAAACTGCAAACATTACTGAAAACAAACCAACACAAATGTCAAATATTAAACAACCAAGAGTGCGGCTGTGAGCTATCAAAATCCTATCATCCCTATTGGGGAACACTGTATAATAAAATAGTATGCTAACATAAAACACCAATAGAATACAACCGAAAATTTAGTTTGTCTGTTTGTCGGACACAAATCTCTGAAACTAATGAAAGAATTTTAATATATATATATATATATATATATATATATATATATATATATATATATATATATATATATATTGATTTTATATTGAGTCTATTTAACCTGGACACTGTATCCAGTAGTCCGTGATGCGACAGGTTTCCAAAAATATAATTTTGTATATCAAAATATATCCGATTAATCCGTTTAAAAAAGTTTTATTTAAAATTTATAAAAATCGCGAAAATCAAAGATAATATATAAGCAATTGCCGCCATAGGAATAGTTCAGTGTGGGCATTGGAAAATCAGATAAAGAATTATTATCAGACCTATACCATACCCAGAATTAATTTATCTAAATTAAAATCTTTGAAGGTAGGTTAAAATTAATTAAAATATGATATATGTGTGTGTGTGTGTATATATATATGGGATATATACCGCATGGGATGTAACTTAAAATATACCTAATAATAAATTTAAGATAAAAAAACGTCAATTAAAAAAAAACAAACACACACA
This sequence comes from Dryadula phaetusa, assembly GCA_032432895.1. Taxonomy (NCBI): domain Eukaryota; kingdom Metazoa; phylum Arthropoda; class Insecta; order Lepidoptera; family Nymphalidae; genus Dryadula; species Dryadula phaetusa. The sequence continues at coordinate 695,271 of JAOYRS010000003.1, forward strand.
CACACACACACACAATCGACGTTGCGGGCACTTACTAGTTGGAAATACAATTTATAAAATATGTAAATTATAATTAAAATACATTTAATACAAACACATAAATAACACGAGAACTGCTTTAGACATTTTCAATTAAAATGTATACACGTTTAAATACTCACAACAATGTCTAGAACATTCTCGGCCATGGCGTAAGTGTGAACGGTGTCTTCGTTGTCGCCTTCTTCGCTCGTGTAGTTGGACGGGAACCTGGAATTTGATTATAAAAATTAAAAGTATAGAAAAAAATAGAACCCTTTTAAATGACACTAATTTTAGACGGATTAATCGCGTATATTTTGGTATTCGGAAATATTATCTTTGGGGACCTGACGTTTCGAACACTTGACAGTGGTCCGTGGTCACAGGTAGAGTTAAAAAGTATAAGAAAAAATAAAAGTTTTAAAACTTACCTGTTTCCCTTTAAAGTCCTTTAAAGGGAAACAGGTAAGTTTTAAATCTTGTACTATCAACTCAAAACGTTACAAATTGAATGATTTAAAAGCTTGTCGTACAATGTTAGTAATCATATTTATTTGGTCTCAAATATACTTATTAATTTACTTAGCCATGCAAGTATTTTTATTTTTTTAACTTCACGCTTTTATTCCCGCATAGGAGAGTGGACAGAAAGTACCTAGTGGCAAGTCACTCCGTACTTCGCTTTCCGCCGAATTCGAGACGTCGCGTGTCAAGTGACGGAACTCAACGACGCGCTATGTCTTACCAGAGTGAGGAAGTGACAATAATTTAGATGTAATGACTCCCTCGAGTGGGAATCGAACCCACTACTGATCACGTTTACAGTCAGACGCTGTCACACTGGGCCACGACCGGCCTCAATTATATTTTTTTTGGTTGGTAAGTAAAAAAGTTAACACTACTAGTAAAATTATTTTATTTGGCGATTGTGGTGCAGTGGGAATCCGACTATAAAAACAAAGGTTACAAGTTCAAGTCCAAATCTGGGGAGTGATTATATAAAGATTATGTGCATTTCTCTGGTAAGACAAAATGTAGCATTAATTTCGGTCATTCAATACATAAAATAATAACGAATTCAGGAGGAAAACGGAGTCCAGAATGTCCTAGGGCTTAGTTCACTTTGCTTACCCTGCTATGCGGGATAAAGCGTGAAGCTTAAAAAAAATTAGAAAGGAACCCACCATCCCGTATGTCCCTGGTACTGTCCCCGCCACCATCCATCATTGCTCTTCTCCAGTATAAGGATCCTGGTCCCCTTGGTGAGGGACAGCTCGTCGGGCTGCTGCGCCTGGTAGTTGTACTTGACGACGGCGGTGCCCAGCGCCTCGGTGGGCTCCACGCGGCGCGCGCCCGGCGACTCCGGCCCGGTGCCCGTGCGGACCGGCGAACTGTTCGACGGCAGGGTTTTTGATCCGGAACCCTTTTTTACCTTTTTCTTGATACTGTAAAGGGATAAATATGTTATTTTAAACATTTTGCTTTTGTAATATTGATTTTATAAAAAAAAACAACCCTTGACTGAAATGGCGGAACTCAACACCGCGCTCTGTCTTACCAAAGCGAAGAAATTAAAATAATTTAAATATAATCATTTCCCCGAGTGGGAACCGAACCCATAATCTATCGCGTTTATAATCACATGCTGCCCCGCTGCACCACGACCGGCCTAGTGTTTAACTATAATTTATATTAAAAAATATTTAGAGATATTAACTATACGAAAAAAAATTCAATATTTTAATTTTCTAGGCCTGAAAACTTAGATAAGTTACATATTCAACTTTAGTTAGAGTTGATAAGAAATTATTTATCATAAAGCATTCTTTGCATCTCTTACAAGATTTTCAATTAAAAAAAAAACACACACACACACACACACACACACACACACCTACAACAATTATCTAATAAGTACATCATCCATTAAAAGGCGACGCTTACACAAATATTTATATGTGACGTTAACCGCATTTTTGATTAGAATAATAAAAACAAACATTGGTTAACGGCAAACTCATCAAGCGTGATTTGTAATCATATTAGATAACTTGAAACTATCAATTTATAAACGGATTAATTGCGTATACTTTGGTATACGAAAATACATTTTTGAAAATCATAACATACCCGATTAATCTAATAAAAATGGATAAAAATCGACTGATCGTGGCGCTGATTGGAACAGCCGCCTACTGTAAACGCGATAGGTTGTGGGTGCGATTCCCACTCGGGGAATTGAATATATTTAATATTAGTTCCACTTCATCGCTCTGGTAAGATAAAGTGCGGCGTTAAATTCCACCACTCAACACGCAATGTCTCCAATTCAACAACAAACGAATAAAAGAATTTTGACTATTTTGCCTGCCTTAAGGATTCATCTGTTATCACGGACTATATACACTACAGTGTTCCAAACGTCGGGTTATCAATAATATATTTTCGAATATCAAAATATATGCATTTAATGCGTTAAAAATAGTTTCATTTAAAACATAATATGTTATTACAAAAATAATAAACTAATAATTCCTGTACGTTGAATAGTGTCTTGACACTAGGTTCTCTCTGATTCTCCTGCTACGCGTGATTAAGCGTGAAAATGCTTTTTAATACGTAATTTCCATACAAAATGTCTCAAGAACTTGATAGAACGACGCGATGACAGAACAAATAATGTCCAAGTGATCACAATGGGAAGTTTTAAGGTCACCCACTTTGCAAACGGACGCCAACGTTGAGATATAACATTTATCTAATTCATTTTGCATTTTCTATCCCTTGACGGAACCTAACGCCGTACTGTCTCAATCGACTGAAGAATTAAAAAAACAAACAATATTTAATGGTATTTTCTAAATACAAACTTTTAGTAGGCGTCGCTCAACAGGCCCAAGAGAGAAAAAGAATTGATATTTGAATATTTTTTTATTATAATGAATAACGGTGAGAGACGCGTGAAACTTGAAAAGCGTTTAATTACATCAATCTGTTATATCATTAATCATATCAACCGACAGACAAATGCCTATCTGTGACCACAGACTACTGTAGTGTTCGAAACGTCAAGTGTCCAATAAATGTATTTTCGAATACCACAATATACGCGATTAATCCGTTCGAAATATTTTCATTTAAAATGTGTAAAAATTGCGAATATTAAAGATTTTATTATTTTGATTTAATGCAGGAAATTGATTAAACCCAAATTATATATATATATATATATATATATATATATATATATATATATATATATATATATATATATATATATATATATATATATATAAATAATATTTAACCTTCCTATCACAATAAACATAACCCCACAACTTGAACGCGGTCAGAACTCGGACGACGACGTGAAACCAATTCAACGTATTGTAGTAACAGATCCTCGAGTCAATTACATTATTACTGTACTCACCTATCCTTATATAATAAAGCTTCTTATTCAAACAACTACGTATAGGGCCCGTACCTGACAGGAAGTCATATAAACATTTATTAAGACGTAAGGACGTTTTGAATAGAATATATATGTAGTGCGGTATAAAAAAATGTATCAATTTCCGCCCAAAATCAAGACATTGAATACTGCTCAACGCTGCCGTTTGACTTAGCAAAGCAGAAAAATGAAAGTAATTAAATATAATAATTCCCCTGATCGGGATTAGAACCCACAACCAATGGTGTTTACAGCCCGATTTTATACCACTGGACTTAAAACGAATTTGCTAGTCTGCTAATAAAATGCTGTAATTTTACGTGTGTATAAATTTTGAAAATGTATATATTTTCTTACAAGTTATTTTTAACATTAGCCGGCCATTATGCAAAATATTGCAGTGTTTCGTAGAAAAAAAATCTCATTGCAACTATAATTGTGTTAATTGCCCTAACTAGTTGCACGTGAACACGTGATATTGGGTGACCGCCATAGGTGTCCACAATAGAAGATTATATTTTAAACTTTTCCTTCAAAAGCGGCGTAGTATGCAAGAGCCTAGTGTCAAAACACTCCCTTCACCACTTTATGACAGAAATACAGACATTGCGTGTTGAGATGTGGAACTAAACACCACACTCTATTCAAACATCAAGAAAACTAAAGAAAGAATAACGATATATGACGTTAATAAAATATAATAATTCTAAATTTATATAGACAATTTATAGGTTTTAATCTATGAATTAAGTTAACCTTTTTGTTTTAAAGATATTTAAACCTACTGCAACCTCAAGCATTTTTTTTTCAATCGAGTACATTGGTACTGGCCCTGACAGCGCCACTCTTTTTTGGCGGAGACCGAACTAGACAGCTCTGACCTTGGCATGGAGACCTCGAGAGAAAACCATCAACTTAGAGCATATTGTCTCAAGAGGGCCTTCTGGGACTCACGAACCTCGGCTCGTGTACATTCTTTGTAGTGGAGGACTTGCCTGTGCTATTGGCATCGGGCGGTTGAAACATTTAGTATGGCATAATCCAATTTACTTCAGAACGCTTATTACAACACCCATTATATATATATATATATATATATATATATATATATATATATATATATATATATATATATATATATATAACATTTATTTTTTTGTAAATAAAAACTTAAGATGTATGAGAGAATATCTATTCATATATAAATGAAGCGAAGTTTCCGTTTGTACCGCCACTGTGAGAGGAAATGCAAGGAAATGATGTACGTGTAAAATGCTATTACTTCCTACTAACTATTATTATTATAGAAAAGGCGCTTTCACATCTTTTCTTGCATACCAGTTATAAACACCTCTGTCACCTCCTTCTCACGCCCTAAACAATTTGTTAGCGACTGAGTGGCGGAACTCAACGCCGAAATATAAAAAAAAAAATAAGTAAAAAAAAATAATATTTCGTGTGGAATTTGAACTACACCTAACAGCAATAACAGTGGGTCTCCTATCCAAGTAAATAACTTTTATGTCTATATATAAAGTATACATGACATACTCAAGCATAAGGTCGATTTAGGTTTTAACTATGATTGTCATAGTAAAGTTATGTTACCTTTAAGATCAGAAACGAGTGAAAAACTTTGTAAATGTATACAGAAACTGAGGGTCTTTAAAATAGTTATAATATTTTTTTCTATTAAAAAAATTATCATTTTATTAAGAAAGTGCTGTATATTCATACATTTTCAACCAAGTAGCTAAACGAAGCTTAATAATAACTCACATTGTCCATCCATGTTCCATTCCACATTAGAGACACAAATTGTATGACAAGTCTAGAGACCAGTATACCATAAATATGTTCAAAACAAACACTCCAAATAATCGAACCCACAACCACCTTACCTATCAAACAGTGATGGTTTCTCCTTCTTGACATAATTACTGGGCACATAGCCGGATTGGCTACGCGCATTCTGCACGCGCCACCAGTGCTTGGAGTCATCTAATAGGAGGTAGCGCTCGTTCTTCCGCAGGTCCAACTCCTGGGCACCCTGAGCCGCGTAGTCATACTTGGCTACGACGTAGCATACGTCGTCCTGGAAGTAAGGATATCACTATGATAATAATATTGATACACTGGATCCATATGACATTATTATTGCAGTAAAGTCTAAGAGTAAATGTATGAAGATGACTTTTAAAACTATATTATAAATAATAATATTAAAATATTATATACACCTGCTTATTATGGCCATATGTATTACATAGTCTAAAAGGAAACAATTTGTTTTATAACCACTTCCAGAATGTGTGCCGTATAAATATATGTAATAATTAGTGTACTAGGCATTAATATTTATAAAATCCTTGCTTAGTCTTTGACAAAATTGAAATATTCCTAGAGCATATGTAACTGTATGAATAAGGGTCTCTGAAGATGTAATTATTTTTTTATTATAAAAAAAAGGGTTTTGGATGTTGCTTTATTTACCATTAGTGCACTTTATAAATGCATTATAATATTATAAGCTCAATTATTATTTTGATAAAGTTTAAATTAATATTTTTGTCTCCACTTAGCTCCTTAGTTCTGCATTATTTAAAAGCTTTTTCAATAAGAATATAATTATTATATTAATTTCTTAAGAAGAAAATAATTACAAAGGATGTATCACAATTTCTAAATTTTTTTTTTTATATTTAAATAATTTTATCTGAAGTCGAATTCTGAAAATAAACATTTTAATTTTAAATGTATGTTTTATAGTAAAGAATTCAATGTCAAATCCGATGTAATCCAATTAAGCCTTTCTTTATCAAATATATTCTGTAAGAGATTGCTTCAAGTAGCAAGTCTATCTGTGTATATTTTAAATGTATATATTTTTTCTGTGTTATTTTATATTTATGGCGCAACAAATATCAAAGAGACTATGAGGCTGGTTGTGGCAGAATTTGGCTGCAAATATAACCAGTTAGGAGTTCAATCCCTACTTGGGGGAGTGATTCTATTTAAAATTATTTTCACTTCCTTGCTCTCGTAAGACAAGATGCGGTGTTAAGTTCCACCAGTGAAATTAATAAAACACTATGAGATATATATATTTCATTATTTTTATTTTTTTAATTAGGCTTGCAATAAATTTACATAATTATCATAAACATTGTGTTAAAACCTGTTTGGGATATTGTAAAGATTTCATTGAGGTCACTAAATACACTCAAATATCTTAACTAGTTCAATGTAAGAAATAAAAAGAAATATAAATTAATCATCAATCATTTAGTTTGAAATTATGCATAAAATAATTATTATTACATACAATGATACTAGCCTAATCTATATATATAATATTCTTGAATTATTCATACCTGTGTCCTCACATCCTACACATATAAGTGGGGAAGTGTGGAAGGTTAGACAGCTGCGAGAGAGTAGAGGAAGCTAACTAATTAGAATTAGCATAAATTGTGCAATTAACACAACATGCCATTGAATTTGTTCACTCTATTGTGTTATGTGTGTACGAAATGGAAAGTATTTTGTATATATGTACAGTACAATTATAATAATTGATAGTTTTTATTGTTAATGATATACTTATATATATTAATAATATTTTTGTTTATTAACATATAATGCTAGATAATGTATTGAAAAAATTATGTATATTTGGTATTGTTTCTGTCGTTAAAACTCGATGCACTCGAAGGCTAACAGGTCGATAGTGCACTGCATCTGTACCTGGGTGTTCTTTCCGTGCCTGGAGTTGGCCATGGCGTGAGGCGCCGGCAGCGGCTTGTTCGCCCACACCGAGTCTGCGGCACGGACCGACCGCGTCTCCAACATGACACCCGGGGCCCGTCTCACTGATACATGTCGCCCCGCACCACCGCACTGCACCACTACACTCGATAACCGCTCGCACCACCGCGACTACCAACAGCGGCTAATTCGCGCAAAATACTATCTATTGTTACCAATACGACGTGCGAAATTACGATTGAAAGCTATTTGACGATCTAAGGAACGTTACAACCGCATCGCTCTAGCTACTCAAACGATTTGGAATAAAAATAAAACTTAATAATCTTTCATTTATCCTTTATCCGTTGCCTTCTATAGAATATCTGGGCAATATTATAACATTTATAATTTTAACAAAATTTTCACATCAGTCGGTGGGGCAGCGACGAATCAATAGACAAAAGAAAGGATTTATTTTTATTGGTCGCTCGTATCATAGACAAGGCTAAAATTTATATATTGTATTAGATATTTTTATATTATTTCTGTAATATTTTGTTATTAAATGTGGAATGCAATCAAATAATTAAAATATAAATTAATTTATTAATAAAATTATATAATTTAGCTTGTTATATGACATTTATTATACAAATATATAATAGTTTTTAGTCTGTGTATGTTTATTTTTTCAGTATTTTTTGTTTTGGTCTGTGCGGGAGTAAACCTGTCAAGTTGTATTGTTGGTCTATGATTGTCACGTTTACTTATTGCACTTATTGCTAGCATCGACGTATAGTAGTTACATTGAACATTTTAGTTTGCCCTAAATGTAGTGAAAATATTTTAAATTATCTTATGCATTGAAAATGTCTGATTCCGAAGGAAGTAATTTCTCGGGTAGCGGTTCAGACGCCGGCAGCGTAGCTTCTAATCGGTCGCGAAGAAGCGGTGTATCAAATCGTTCTGGTAGATCAGCCTCCCGTTCGCGATCCCGGTCGCAGTCAGGCAGTAGAAGCCCTTCCAGATCGGTGTCGAGGTCGCGCTCTAGGTCTCGATCTCGTTCACGTTCTCGCTCTCGCTCTAGGTAACTACAGTAATAACATTATAAGTAAAAGTCAATATGTGTTGGAATCTAATGTGATTACGCGACTTTGCAGGAGCCGCTCGGCTGGCTCCGACGGTAGCCGCAATAGAGATGACGAAGCTAAAGAGGCATCTGGGGATGAAGAAGTTGAGGTATTTAAATATATTTAAATATAATGTTAAATTGCTTAACCTATTATTGTTAATGTCAAGCCGTGTTATCTAAATAAAGCGATATGTAGAGATATGTGTAGCACAATTTGATAACAAATTAACAATGCATTTACAATATTGCATCTTAACTACTGGGCATAGTGAGCTAAAATTTGAAATATAGGTGCCTTGAGAGAGAACTTCTCAAAATTCTTATGAGAATTGGATTTAATGGGATTTTAAAGCTAAAGTTGCAAGTTAAGACTTATTGATAAATAATTATAATATGCTGTTTTGTTTCAGGATGAACAAGAGCCTGAGGGTGATGATCTAGTCGATTCAGAAGAGTATGATGAAGATGAAGAAGAGGAAAGACGTAGGAAAAAACGGAAGAAGGACAGTCGCTATGGAGGTTTCATTATTGACGAAGCTGAGGTACTTATTTTTATATTTTCTTGCTTTTGATGATTTTTGTTATTTACTTAAAATTGTGAACTATTTATTGATATTAATTTCTTTAACATTGCAATACTAATTGTATTGTATTACAAAACTATAATGTTTTAAAAATGTTTTCATGTGTATGCATAGTTTAATATTTCATATAAAAAGAATGATGAACAGAACAAATAATCATAGTAAAACTTGAAACAATCATTTTGAAAAATTAAATCTATTTGTCTATGCATTTGTACACTAATCTTAGAAACAGCTGATATTTTGGTTTTCAACTACACAATTGAGCATTTAGCACATTTAATTGATTATACATGTTTATTAAGAACATTAAAATAAAAAAAATTAAAAATCCTACTTACTTTACAATTTTTGGACACATCTATTTGTCATGACTAAATATGCACATATGAAAATTCTCAATATATATTTAAGAGATCAAAATGTTTACACCATCTGCCACTTTCAAAATGTCTTTTTTACTTTAATTAAACATCTAAGAGAAATCCAAGATCTTATGAACTTTAAAATGTTGTTTTACAATTTTCTTATAGGTTGACGATGAAGTTGACGAAGATGACGAATGGGAAGAAGGTGCGCAAGAAATGGGTATAGTTGGTAATGAAGTTGACGAAATCGGGCCAACCGCTCGAGAAATCGAGGGGCGGCGTCGAGGTACTAACCTGTGGGACTCACAGAAAGAGGAAGAGATTGAGGAGTACTTGAGGAATAAGTATGCAGACGAATCGGCGGCTCTCAGGCACTTTGGTGAGGGTGGAGAGGAAATGTCCGATGAGATAACACAACAGACACTCCTCCCGGGCATTAAAGACCCCAACTTGTGGATGGTGAAATGTAGGATAGGCGAGGAGAAAGCAACTGTTCTGTTACTCATGAGAAAATTCATCACTTATCAAAACTCAGAAAATCCATTCAAAATCAAATCAGTTGTCGCACCCGAAGGAGTGAAGGGTTATATTTATATAGAGGCCTACAAGCAACCACATGTTAAAGCCATCATTGAAAACGTGGGTAACTTAAAAATGGGTATATACAAGCAAGAGATGGTGCCCATCAAGGAAATGACCGATGTGTTGAGAGTGGTCAAAGAGCAATCTGGTTTGAAACCTAAACAGTGGGTCAGGTTGAAGAGAGGTCTGTACAAAGATGACATAGCCCAAGTTGACTATGTGGATTTGGCCCAGAATCAAGTGCATTTGAAGCTTTTACCCAGAATTGACTACACAAGGCTCAGAGGAGCGTTGAGGACGGTACAGAGTGAAAGTGAAGCGGCGAAACGCAAGAAAAAACGTCGTCCGGCCGCGAAGCCTTTTGATCCTGAAGCTATACGCGCTATCGGCGGAGAGGTCACTTCTGATGGTGACTTTCTTATATTCGAAGGAAACAGATATTCTAGAAAGGGATTTCTATACAAAAATTTTACAATGTCTGCGATATTGGCGGAAGGCGTGAAGCCCACATTGACGGAATTGGAGAGGTTCGAGGAGCAGCCCGAAGGTATCGATATAGAACTCGCGGCGCCCGCCAAAGACGACCCTACTAGCTTGCACTCATTTTCAATGGGAGACAATGTGGAGGTGTGCTCCGGAGATTTGGCTAACCTCCAAGCCCGCATCATTGCGATCGACGGCTCCATGATCACCGTGATGCCCAAACACGATGCGCTGAAGGACCCGCTGGTGTTCAAACCTAACGAGCTGCGCAAGTACTTCAAGCAGGGCGACCACGTGAAGGTGCTGGCGGGGCGCTACGAGGGCGACACGGGGCTCATCGTGCGCGTGGAGCCACACCGCGTCGTGCTCGTGTCCGACCTCACCATGCACGAGTTGGAGGTGCTGCCGCGAGACCTGCAGCTGTGCTCCGACATGGCCACCGGCGTCGACTCGCTGGGGCAGTTCCAGTGGGGCGACATGGTGCTGCTGGACGCGCAGACCGTCGGCGTCATAGTGCGCCTCGAGAAGGAGAACTTCCACGTGCTCGGCATGCAGGGCAAGGTCATCGAGTGTAAGCCCCAGGCGCTGCAGAAGCGCCGCGAGAACCGATTCACGCGCGCTCTCGACTCCGAACACAACTCCATACAGAAGAAGGACATCGTCAAGGTGATCGACGGCCCGCACGCCGGCCGCGAGGGGGAGATCAAACACCTGTACCGAAACTTCGCGTTCCTGCAGTCGCGCATGTACCTCGACAACGGCGGCATCTTCGTGTGCAAGACGCGCCACCTGCAGCTGGCGGGCGGCGCCAAGGCGGGCGCCGCGCCCGGGCTCGCGCTCGGGTTCATGTCGCCGCGCATACAGTCGCCCATGCATCCGTCGCGGGGCGCGCGCGGCGGGGGCGGGCGGGGCGCGCGCGGAGGGCGCGGCGGGCCGGGCGGCGGGGGCGGCGCGGGGCGCGACCGCGACCTCATCGGGGAGACCATCAAGATCACGGGCGGCCCGTACAAGGGCAACGTGGGCATCGTGCGCGACGTGCACGGCGGCACCGTGCGCGTGGAGCTGCACGCCACCTGCCAGACCATCTCGGTGGAGCGCGGGCACATCGCGGCGGCGGCGGGCGGCGCGGCGCGCGGCGGCCTGTCCGCGTACGCGCGCACGCCCACGCGCGCGGGCCCCGGCGCGCACACGCCCGCCTACCGCGACGGGCTCAAGACGCCGCTGCAGGGCGCGCAGACGCCCGTGTACGAGGCGGGCTCGCGCACGCCGCACTACGGCGCGGGCGGCGCGGGCGCCAGCACGCCGGCGCACGACGGCGCGGGCGCGCGCACGCCGGCGCACGGCGCGTGGGACGCGGGCGCACACACGCCGCGCCCCGACCTGGAGCTGGCGCTGCTCAACCTGCCGGCGGACGCGTACCAGGGCCCCTTCACGCCGCAGACGCCGGGCACCATGTACGGCTCGGACCACACGTACAGCCCGTACCGGCCCAGCCCCGGCTACCTGGGCACGCCGTCGCCGGGCTCGCCGGGCGGCGCGGGCGGCGGCGACGCGGGCGAGGACTGGCACGCGCCGGAGCTGGAGGTGCGCGTGCGCGGCGGCGAGGCGGCGCTGCGCGGGCAGTGCGGCGCGGTGCGCGGCGTGTCGGGCGCGCAGTGCGCCGTGTTCCTGCCGCTGGAGGACCGCGTGCTGAGCCTGCCGGCGCACCAGCTGGAGCCGGTGGTGCCGCACGCGGGGGACCGCGTCAAGGTGATCGCGGGCGAGGACCGCGACGCGGTGGGGCAGCTCATCTCCATAGAGAACCAGGAGGGCGTGGTCAAGTTCGGGCAGGACGACATCAAGATCATGCAGCTGCGGCACCTCTGCAAGATGGCCTCCACCTAGCGCGGGCCCGTTTGTTATGTTTGATTTTAGTTATTGCATCGTTCTGTTTTATTTGCACGCGCGCCGTGCGTGTCTCGTACCACTGTAAGACGAAATGTTTTAAAAGATCTTTATCCTGTGATAAATATTAGTTTCGTCTAGATTCTCATATAGTATTACACTATTAAACACTGCGTATTTAAAACAAACAATTTATTATTAAAAATTACATTCAATATAATATTACAAAATATCTTTTTTTCCAAACATTTTTATACCCTCATGGCATCGGCCATCAAAACACTATTTTTTATGTAGATCAAAAAGAAAATAAGACCAAGAATAAAGCCCTGTGGGACCCATATACTGGTGTGAGACCTAGGAGATTTCTTGCCATTCCATCACTCCTCTTAACTCCTCCTGTTACGAGGAGTTTATTGGTTTGTCTCACAGATAATTGAGGTACGTTATTGTGCGTGTATGTATGTAAATATATAATTTAGAGTAAAATACGCGTTGCCTTGGTAACGCTTGTTGCTAACTAACTTTAAAACAAAAATGATTTTTAAACACATTTGATTATGTTTATGTATTATTGTATTTATTTTATTAATTCAATTCTTCTTCTACATTTCTAAAGCTAATGTTTTTGAAAAATTTAATTTAATTTAATTAATTATAATTTTTTTTTAAATTCATTACCATTCTCAACTTACATATGTGTGAGGCCGGTCGTGGCGCAGTGGGGCAGCGTCTGACTATAAAAACGATCGGTTTTGGGTTCGATCCCTACCCACTCACTTCCTCGCTCTGGTAAAAGACAAAGTGCGTTGAGGTCCACCACTTAACACGGCATGTCTCGACTTCGGTGGAAAGCGAAGAAGAGAAGTCAAGACACTCCGTAGAGTGTCTTGACTTCTCTTCTTTCACCCCATCCATACACAAGTCCCACATAATACATATGTGCGTAAAACGCACATATCCATTCACAGTAAAAAATGAAACACATGAAAAGATTTTATAAACATTTATTGAATAAATAATACAAAAATGTTTTCGAATTGAGTTTTGAAATTTCCAATAATTTCAGAAACAAACTGAGCAAATCACTACGAACGAGTTACATAGAAGTGTTATTTTACCAATGATTTAAACGAGTACATCCAAAAATATTACACGCTCATTACAACATTATCTAACGCTATATTTAATTTCATTTATTAACAAAATGTTAACCGTAAAGTACCATATTTATTTATTTATTTATTTATTTATACATGAATTATATATATATATATATATATATATATATATATATATATATATATATATATATATATATATATATATATATATATATATATATATGTGTAGGGGATAAATGCCTAAAATGCGATAATTAATGACAACAGTCTGACAAACGGAATTTTCTGAACAAATACCAAAAAAAATGCAGAGTCGCAGTTAAGAACCATACATATTCATACAAATAATATGCATGGGTTATACATATATATAAATAATTAACAAAATTTCATAATAATTATGCGACTTGCCACTGAACGTGATGCGATACACGTGCTCGTAACTGAACGCCGCTTGTTATTAATTGATTGTATTAATCGATTAAATAAGTGATTAAATAATATTTTTTTTCCTCTAGTTTCAAGCACGTGTACGACGCTTCGGTTCTCGGAATGACCAGTGGCTCCCCCTAAGTACTAAAACAATAACTTACTCTAAAAGGGTCCAATTTATACACAACACGCGGATCGGATCGCCGATACGAATCCACAATAAAATTATTGACAATCGGAATCTCATTAGTCAAATCGATATCAGATTTCGATTGTCAAAGGCCGTATTCGAGGCTGTATCGCCATAACTAACTATACAAAAGACGCTAGGCCTCCAACTAAAATCATTAATAACGTCACGCGGTAAAATTACAAATATATATATATATATATATATATATATATATATATATATATATATGAATCAAATGGAATCGAACCCGTTTACCGCGCAACGTTACGAGCGAGTTGACACGCACTATCAGATCTAATAATGTAATCTTATCGACGTGAAAGCGATTTTTGTTTAACACCAATATACAAACTACGAATATAAATAAATATATACAAACATTGAATTTCATGTTCAACGCGCGAATTATAATTAATAATTAATTATTATATCTCCATTGATTTATTTAAAAAACAAAAATAAATTGTATGAATGGTAACACAAGACGATACCATGTATAAGAGAAAAAAAAAACATTTTTTTTGTACAGTACTCTAATACATAATAATTAATAGTTTTAAAAAAACAAGAAGAAAAAAAAAGTACAATAATTTCTTTAAAATCTCACATGTGATGCACGATATACACAAACAGAAATCTCAATTAAATATAATTTTACATTACAATTACAACCGCGCTCACCCGGAACACATCAAAACCAAAAGGTCCATACAAATCACGTTCCAATTCCAATTAAAGAGAAACAAAAAACAATTCAATTTACAAAAACAAACAAACACCAGTGGGCGCGTGTTGGTGGCGGGGCGGGCGGGGGCGGGCGGGCGGTGCGGCGGGGGCGGGGGCGGCCTCACGAGGCGTACATGCGCTTGATGTCCTCCTTGTAGCGGTCCTGGATGTCTTTCCGCTTGATCTTGAAGGCGGCGGTGACGAGCCCCATGTCGGGCGACCACACCTCGGTGCACAGCTTCACGGCGGCCGGCACCTCGAACTTCTCCAGACCGCCTGCAGGCAAAAGATCGACGATTAACGCGCTTTGTTTTGTTTGAGCAAAAAAAACTAAATATTTTTTATTTTACATTCCTCCGCGTGCGAAAATCGAATCCACGACCAATCGCCTTTATAGTGAACACTAAAAATTATAATTAAATAACAAAAAGGTACAAATAAAATATACAGACAGAGAGAAAATTTAAATAATTACTATACTATACATAACCATAACACACTCATACAATATACACATATGTATGTATATGTGTATATGTAATAAATTATCAAGTTATGTCCTCAAAGCCAGTTCAAAAAGGTAAAACCTCGCTCTGGTAACACAACGCGCAGCGTTAAGTTCCGCCACTCAGCACGCAATGTTCCGAAATCGGCGAAAATCGAAAAACAGAGTGAAGCTGAAAAAAACTAGTATTTTAATAAAAAGAAAAAAAAACTCACACTTCCTGGCATGATCAGCGAGCTCCCTGACCACTGCCTTCTCCACGGTGGCATTCTTGCACAGCGTTTCGAAGGTCCCTTCCACGCCCACCCTGGCCGCCAGCTCGGCGAGGTGCCTGGGGTTGGGCACCAGCAGCGCCACTGTGTACGTCTTGGAGCTGTCCCCGTACACGCAGATGTTCTCGACGATGGGACACGTCTTCAATTCCGCTTCAACTTTCCCCAGGGATACGTATTCGCCGGCTTGGAGTTTCACTAGGTCTTTTTTGCGATCTGTAAATAGAATAATAAGTTGATTTTTATATAAGTAGCGGTAACTAAAATTGTATTAAATTAAGCACAATGTAATATATATAATATAGAGAAGGAGTGCCGGATGCTTATAAATATTAATAATAATGCATAAAAAAATATATTAAACTAATAAAAGAAACTAATAAAAGAAACTAATAAAAGAAAGTAACACACACTACCATGTGTTTGACATACATACACATTTATATAAAGTGACATACACGTTGCTAGTGAAAGGCGTTATCTACGTGACAGTATATACTATATGTTTGAAAAAAAATGAGTTGCAAGTGTGTGTGTGTGTGTGCGTGTGCGCGTGCGCGTGTGCGTACCTATAATCTTGAGGCAGCCGTCGGGGTGCAGCTCGGCGATGTCCCCGGAGCGGAACCAGCGCCGGCCGCCCACGTCGCTGAACTCTTCGCGCGTCTTTTCGGGGTTGCGGTAGTAGCCCTCCGCCACGCACTCGCCGCCGATCACCACTTCACCCTGCCACCGAAATATTATTAAAACACAAGCCACAGGCTTTTGTAGCGGAACGGCGTCCATGTTGTGAGAAATAGAAGCGTGAAGCCAACAAGTGATAATTTCTTCTTATTTTAAAGATTAAGAGGATTATGAAACGATTTAATTACAGGCTGATTGTGGCGCACTGTGACAGCGTATAACTGAAAACGCGATCGGATGTGGGTTCGATCCCCACTCGAGAGAGTGATTATACTTTATATTTTGCTTGGGTGTGTTTCCACGAGGCTCTCACCTGCGGGTAGGGCTTGTTGCGCACGGTGTAGTTGCCCTCCTGCCAGTCCAGCAGCATGACGTCGGTGCCGGTGGTGGGCGCGCCCACGCGGCCCGTGCTGCGGTCGTGCACGTCCATGACGGTGGCGCACGAGGTGGTCTCGGTGAGCCCGTAGCCCGCCACGACGCGCGCGCACGCGCACAGCCGCACCTGCGCGTGCGTGTCGGGCGCCAGCGGCGCGCCGCCCGAGATCATGAGCCGCACGCGCCCGCCCAGCAGCGCGCGCACCTTCTTGAACACCTGCCGCGGCACAAGGGGTGACTTTTATCAAAGCCGCCGACACGTATTCGAACAAAAACCATACGACATTTAAACGTATTAATATTGAAGTGTGTGACGCCGCGCGCTCACCACGTAGTCGAGCAGCGGCGTCTCGTAGCCGCGGCGCGTCCAGGCCTGCTTGTAGGCGTAGGCCCACTTGAAGAAGGCGGCCGCCAGCTCGCCGCTGCGCGACACCTTGTCCGTGATGCCCTTGCTGATGCGGTCCATGATCAGCTGCGCAACAAACAGAACACACTCTCGTTGATGCTCAACCTCATCTTTTAAATTGATAAAAATAGAAACAATATAGTTTACGAGGTTTTTGCAGAGATAAAATAAGTACAGAAAGCCTGGTATCGAAGTACACGGAAAGCTGGGTTGTTCCTTTGGTTTTATATTAATTAAATAAAATGATTATCTTTAATTAAAATAAAATTTGAACCTGTTTAATATTAGGTATTTTGTAAAAAAAATTATTAATTTATAATCTCAAGTTATTTTTTAGCGTCACGCTTGTAAGCCCGCATGACAGGTCAAGACTCTCCGTACTTCGCTTTCCATTGAATTTAAAACATTACGTATTAAATGACAGAACTTAACGCCGCACTTTGTTTTATCATCATTTTCAGTACGCAAATAATACGATTCGTGCGGAGTGTTTTGACACTAGGTTTTCACAGAGCACCCTGCTATGCAGAACAAAGTTTGAAGCTGTAATTGAAACAAATGAATAAGGAAACTCACGGGTACTGTAGTGATGCAGGTGGGCTGCAGTATGGTGGCGTCCCCGCGCGTGCCCTTCATGATCTTGCTGGACGTGTCCAACATGGTCAGCGGCGTGGAGTACCCGATGGGCACACCTGACCACATGTGCAAACAAATCATCATATAAATAATTATTTTTATTTACATAGGGTTCAATTCAAACAAAAGTGTACAGCTAAGCGGGTTCGAATCTCTCTCTCCGAGTTCAAATTTTTATGTTTTCTAATTTTAAGAAACCTTAATCTTAACCTTAATTTAATAATTAGTTATAATACATATCACAAATTCTTCTAGTAATAAAAAATTTAAAATATATTTATAATTTTGTGAAATTATCTATTTGATTTAAAAAAAATTCATATAATTCGACTCTTAGATACGACCGCATTGGAGGTGGCGGCGGCGTACCTCCAACGATGCAGAGGCTCTCGGCCAGCAGCTCGAACACGTGCGCGAGCGGCAGGAAGCCCATGAGCACGTCGCCCTCGTAGATGGGCATGGCGTCGGCGAAGGCCTTGAGCGTGGCCAGCATGTTGCGGTGCGACAGCACCACGCCCTTGGGCACGCCCGTGGAGCCCGACGTGTACATGACGATGGCCGTGTCGGCCGGCGCGGGCCGCACCGCCTCTGCGCACACACACGCACACACACGTTTTATTTACTTGCTCAATTTCAATAAATTTCACACAAACAAAAAAAAGCAATTAAATTGAAATCTTTTTTCTTTTGATTTCAATTTCACTCACCAATTTTAGACTGTTTGCCCAGCTCCACCACCTGCTTGTAACCCACTATGTTGATACCCTCCTTGTAGCCATCCTTCACGGTGGTCTTGAGCTGGTCCTCCATGTATATGATGGTGTCCACTTTGGGCGTCTTCGCGAGGATCTTCTTGAACTTGGGCAGCAGCTCGTGCGTCGTGATGACGGTCGACACTTCTGTTTCGTTGATGCCGTGAGCTATCGCCTCGTCGCCGAGAGTCGCGTAAATTGTTACCACTGATGAATTTAATATTTACGATTACAATTTTATATATATATATATATATATATATATATATATATATATATATATATATATATATATATATATAAGAAATTCTCGTCCAAGATACCATCGATCGTACCAAGATAGTTAGAGACAACCTAGTATCAATCGAGTGGAAATCGACCCACAGCCAGTCGCATAAGCAACCATACGTTGTACCACTGCGCTACGAGAGGCTCAATTATTAGAGATACGTATATCTCATTTCTAATCAATCTTAAAGTATTATTTATTTGCTAGGTGTTTGATCGTAGAGTATCATATAAAAATAAATATGTAAATAGTATATTTTTCAATAAATAATTTAATTAAACGGTTGTTAACATATAAATTGATATAATTTTGTATATGAATATAAATGCTCAGGCTCATTCATCAACATCCAGTATCAAATCGATTAATATTAGTTCGACACCTTTGTTAAATAAAAAAAAGTTTTATTAAAAATTAATTTTAATAAAAAAAGATTAATTACCAAAAAACGTTTTAGAATAAACGTATAAAAATTCTATCTACATCATTAATTAACGTATAATAATTCTAATTCTAATCACTTGAGGGGAATAAGATTTAAACAACTTTCACGTCTAGGAAACCAAACCACTACACTAGAGTACTACATTTTTATAATAGCTTTAGAAAAACAATGTTTTAACACAATTTTCACTTACCAGGTATACTCTGCGTGAAGCATCCATGAGCCGCCACCATCCACTCGGCGCGTGTCTCAGCGAACATGACTATGTTGGCGCGCGGTTGACATCCGAGCTCGCGTAACCCAGCGCCGAACTCGCGCGCCTCTTGCACCACGTCGTCGTACGTACGCCATACGTAATCGCCCATTTTGTACTGTAATATGTAAAAGGTTTTTGCAATAGTAAGTTATAAAACACCTTTTAAAATTTAACTTTTCTTTAAATTTAAAATATTCGATATATCAACATTTATAAATTATATTTTGTAAATATAGATAAAAAATAGGTGTGTAGTATATTTTTTTAATTATTACTATATTTTTCAGAGACCTACTAAATTTATTATAAAAAAATCAATACTAAATACAACCAAAACTAATAATCACCTAACAATTACCATAACCATGTCGATATTAACTTATTTATTTTTTTAAATTCTAGAACAAGTACTAATTAAATTCCAGTACTTCTTTACAGAAAGGTGCATAAATAGGATTTTCTTTCAAATTAAACTTGTATTTTATTAAGGAAAGAGAGTTACTGTATTTTAAAGGCTCAATTAGCCTGCATTTCAGGCACAGCTCTTAGCTTCTTATATTAGGATATGGCCATCCATGAAACGGTTATGTTAACCAACCTTTTTAAACACGCGTCCATTAGGCTGCAGCTCGTCCTCCTCACTCAGCACCGTCCTGGTGCCGAGGCAGGGCCGCTGCCTCCAGCGCGCGGCGGCGGCGCGCAGCATGCTCTCCATGGTGGTGACGCCATCGCGGATCAGACGCTGATGCAGCTCGCAGGGTGTCGATATTGAACGCACTGTTATACTGTTCGCTGTTGATTCTATTATACGAGCCTGGAAAGTTTTAATTTTTGTTTAAAAGTTAAGTTCTAATTTATGTTTAGGGGAATTTGAAATTTTGTGTAATATAGCTCGTCGTACCGTCTTCTTTGGCTATCCCGTAAGGGATAAAGCGTAAATCTTAAAAAAATAATGTTTTCATAAATTTCTTATTCTATACTTTTATGTAGGCGGGATACAATTTCTATTGTTTAATCATAATTAATTATCATTTATATATTTTATGTCTAGTTTTAAAGCCATAATGATTTCTATTTCGCGAGTCGAGAAATTCTTTTGTATAAGATTGATTGATCCATTGAAAAGGTAAAAGAAAATTTTAAGACACTACGGAGAAAATACGGAGTCTTCTTAACTGGACACCCTTTAATATCAATGAGGGAATTTTAAAAATACTCGCCATATACTTGATAAAACATGTATGCAGATGTAGTCACGCGTATGTCTGTCTGGTTAGTAATTACTATAAAATACATCTCAATGCATATAATTTCAAACCAATTATGGTAGTATTCAATTATACTAGGATAAAATAATAGACCATGTTGTGTCCCTTGCGACATAGTTGGCATATCGGACTGCACACAACATGGTTACGGGTTCAACCAAAGAAAAATTAAGACACAGGCCGGTCGTGGCGCAGTGGGACAGCGTCTGGCTTCGCTGGATTATATATAAATTATGTTCACTTCTTCGCTCGAAGAGCAAGACAAAATGCGGCGTTGACTTCCGCCAGTTAACATTCAATGTCTCGCATTCGGCGGAGAGCGAAGTACAAAGTGTCATGACACTCTGGTACTTCTTTTATGGTACTTTCTGCTATGGGAGATAAAAGCGCGAAGTTAAAAAAAATAATACAATAAACATTAAAATTATCTTCACATCCCCTCTTACGACAAACAAAGCGTTGCGCAGCGTTCTGTTCCGTCAACCAACACACAATATCTTTAAATGGACACTGAGAAATGTTGAAGACTAAGTTCGTCACCTTGATCCGCCTCGAAAGCGCTCGCTTCCTCCAAGGTCGCTGGATGAGCAGGTGTATGGGGAAGGTGATCACGTCGAACACTAACGCCACAGCGCGTATAGTGCGCAACACCGCCGACACCCACCACGAGTCCGGCCTGTAAACATGTTAAACTAATATTAAAAAAATGTATTATATATTTAATTAAATAATATAATATATTTAATTTAAAAAAATCACGCTTAAAATAAGAAGTTTTTTTTTAGATTGACTGACGAACAAAGTCAATCAGTCATCAGAATTTAAAACTTCTTTGAGTTCACATTCATTTGGGGCAACGTATATGTTAATAACAAATTGGATTCAATTAGCTAAGCTAAAGGGAGGTATTGAGACCCACCAGTCTTTTTGTTTGAATGAAAGTCGATAACTGAGTGAAATTTCACTACGCTCCATTACGTTCGGAAAGTGACAAATATAGTTAACTCTATAGCTTCACGCCGTTATCCCGCATAGCAGAGTAGATGGGAAGCTCCTAGTGTAAAAAACACTCTGTACTCTGCTTTCCGTTGAATTCGAGACAATGCGTGTTGAGTGGCGGAACTTAACTCATTTTATTTTATAATAATATAATTTTTTTTTGTACATATTATTTCATTCTCATTTTACATACTTAGGCGTAGAAAACTAAACTAAAAGTTATTGGTTGTGGATTCGATTCCAGTTCGATTATATTAACATTTTTTCATCTCATCGTTCATATTATAATGCGGTGTTCAGCTCCGCCATTGAACGGGTAATAAGTGGAGAGAAGGGTGACTTGACGCTAGGTTGTCAATGCTTATCAGTACTAAGTAGATGAACATAAAAACATGAAGCTACAAAAAAGCGTACTTTTACTAAAGCCATTACTGTTATGCGTGATATAATTGAAATTGTTCCATTAACTAACCACAAGATTTGTATCGACTACCTTTATTCTAAGGAGAAGGCAGACATACTACTGTGCAACTGATGTGAATGCGTCATGTTTACTATTTTTAAAGTGTTATTCCACACTTAGGATTAGAAAGCATTTTTAAAACAAAATCGTTTTATCAAAAATGTTTAAATAAATATTAATAATAATAATGCTAATCCTAAGTGTGGAATAACACTTTAAAAATAGAAAAAATATTTATATAAAATAGCAGTCTCTCTTGTTTAACGATTATTTCTTAATAATTTTTAAGTAGTAGAAATTTATAAAAATCTCTAAAGAGATGCTAATAACAGAAATAAGTTGTAACAAATATATAAGAATTTCGACGCAGCTGGTAGTAGAACGCATGGCTTAGCGATCAGAGCGCTTGGACGTTATCCAAGAGTCGCGGGTTTGAATGCCGCTACATTCAAGTGTTTATATGTTTTCTCAAAAATGACCGCGTCAATTTTAACTTTAAAGAATTTTCATAATAAATCTTTATATAAGATAAACAATGGAATATAACAATATAGTACTTTGTAGTGGTAAAGCCATTGTTGCCTCTTGTTAGCGACCTTGGACGTGAAGTGCTGAGATAATAATATATTTCCGATTATTTTTTGCACCTTTCTTTATTCAAGTATTCCGTCCTTTTGTTTATAAATCCTATTATCAGGTACCCTTTATCA
Organism: Dryadula phaetusa; assembly: GCA_032432895.1. Taxonomy (NCBI): domain Eukaryota; kingdom Metazoa; phylum Arthropoda; class Insecta; order Lepidoptera; family Nymphalidae; genus Dryadula; species Dryadula phaetusa. The sequence goes on from JAOYRS010000003.1 coordinate 718,061, forward strand.
ATTACGATGCAATCTTATTAATTACTAAAGTCATTTAAATTAATCGATTTAAACAAATTCATAGATAGAAAAGAAAATAAATATAATAATTTCCCCAAGTGGTGATCGAACCCAAAGCCACCTTTAAAAGACCCCACTAAATCCCAAATTATTAATATATATTTTTCAATTATTATTATTTAGTAAATACACACTTATTACATAAATATAAAGAAATCAGAACAATTATCGATGCCAGATTATCTGCCCCAGTACGCCGGCCTAGTTTCAACACCGCCATTTTATAACGTATCAAAGTACAATTCTTGTGATGGATTTGATATAAGTAATGATAATAATATTTCATTTCTAAATGATATAGAATTGCAACATCGATTGTGTTAATAAACCTCTAGCAGATTTTTACAAGTAAACCACATCTCAGACCGTCAAGTTATTATTCAAATTCAATATTATACATCAGAGTGCAGGGCGCCGTGAGACAGCGTCCCATCGGGCCCATTAATAACTTTAAATATTTGTTCTAAAAAAAAACTATAAAATTGTAGAACGAAAATAAATAGTATTAAATAATTTATTGCGTAACAAATTAATTAAAATTTCTATAGATTATGTCATAGCGGCAACCAAACCCGTATCGAGTGCATATTAAATAAAAAAAATTAGAGCTTTCCAGGACTCGAACCTACACTACTTGTGAATACTTTGCTCAACACAGTTTACTTACGTGACGACCAGAGTAAAATGATAAAAATATATCAAATTTCCCACTGACAAAACAAGTTGAAATCATGGTATTTATTTCCTTTGAGGATAAAATAGCATTAAATTGAGTTTGAAATTGTAGTTAGTAGGCAAATGTTAGGAAAACGGTATTTAAGTGCTATATAATGGCTATATTTAAACGAACAGAGTGTATCGTGTCGCGCTGTTATTATAAAGTGATACTGGCAACTGGGAAAAAAAATCTACTTTGTTTTTGTTTAGTGATCAGTTGATAGTGCCTTCTCTTTTATAAGTTTCGTCTATTCATATTTAAACTGGGATTATTTATAAAATATATTTAAGAAATTAAAATTATTTATAATTTTTACTACGCTTTTATTAAATTCATTTCTATGTATGTATCAATGTAAGAAAATATTTATTTTTTAGCTTAACTCTTTCATCTCCCATAGCAAGGTAAAAACAGGAAGTTCCTAGTGTCAAGACACTACGTACTCCGCTTTCCACCTAATTCAAGATATTGTGTGTTGAGTGGCGGAAGTGGCGAAGTGAAGTTTGAAAATATTAAACAAAGAAAATCGAACGACAAGTGGTTGCTTTGTTCGATTCGCTAAAATACAATTGTATTATTTTATCGAAAAATTAAGAAAATACTGCCTTTCACTACTTTTACCATATGATTCTCCAACCAACAAGCTTCCAAAAATAAAATATATTTCATTTTAAATGAAACTATTTTAACCGGATTAATCGCGTATATCAGGTACCTGCCTACGTGGCTACCTGTGACCACGGACTACTGTAAAGTGTTCGAAAAGTCAGATGTCCAAAATGTATTTTCGTATACCAAAATATACGCGATTAATCCGGTTAAAATAGTTTCATTTAAAATGTATAAAAATTGCGAAAATCAAAGATCTTATTATAATATATTTCACCAAGTGGTGATCGCACCCAAAGTCACCTTCAAAAGCTATATATATATATTTCTAATTGGAAATTATTATTATTTAGTAAATACACACTCACTACATCGATGTAAAGAAATAATAAAATAAATACATATAATTCCTTTTACTATTTTACTTTTTGTTTCTTTAGCCAAATAGCTTTCAAAACAGAATGACTTACATAAATTTTCGAGTTATTAAATAAATGATATACCTATATTTAGCACTTAACAGGTAAATCAGAGCCTGTTGAGAAAACAACCTCTAAAAACTATGTTCTTCAGTACAAATTAAAACTACGAGGGGGAATCATTAGGTAATGATAATCGGATATTTCTAAAACGTACAAAAATTCGAATTATTATTTTATACACTTGCTTATACATCCACTAGTTTAACTTAAAAAAAATTTTAGAAAAAATAAATGTTTTTTAATCCTAAGTGTGGAATAACACTTTAAAAATAGTAAAAATTAAAAAAAAAAAAATTAAATATATTTTTTTAATTAAATATTGAGAAAAATGAAATAATACCTGTCATTAAGTACCAAGTAACAACTGAAAAAAATGTCTACTACAGACATACACAGCGACTTCTTAAACACGTTTACACGTCTTAAACATTGGGGGAGTCTGCCTTTCCATTTTCCTAAGTCGCACGTTGACTAAAAGAATGGGCTGGGAAGAACCTCCACTGAAGATGAGCAACGCAAAGGACGCCCATCCACGGCCCTTACTGCAGGACACGTATAAAAGGTGGAAGGGTATAAAGGTCGAAGAGTGACCGTATGGCATGTGTTGAGGTCACAGGGTTGTTTCATACTAATTATCATTTCTTAATGAGCATCCCTCATAATTCTTTTAAGGAATTACCTAACGTCAAGACGCTTCTCCACTCTCCGCCGCCATTCCAGCGTGTTAACGTGAGCGTGGCGGAACAACCTCGCGCTTTGCCTTACCAGAGAGAGGAAATGGAAATATTTTTATTATATTGATCAATGTTTATTTTTAAATATTTGACCTACAAATAATGCAACGTTCACGTCAAATGTATATTTATCTCACTATTCAAGCTTGTCTTCACGTCGGATAACCTTCCAACTAGAATCTATTCTCGAGTCGCCTTTGCTGTATTTTTACTTCGCATAAAATTGAAATTTAATATTATACTGAATACCATTTTCAAGTATATAATAAATACATTATTCTAGAAATATTTAATCTCACTCAAAAATCATACATTTGATTTTTTTTTAATGTGAAATTTTAATAAAGAAAAAGTAATAAAGAGGTTTGTAACTAGCCGCATACTTAGTCAACCGGAAGTAAGTGTAAACTCAAAGCCGTGTTTTGTCTTACCAAGGCGAGGAAATAAAAACCTATACATATAATAAAAACTGTAACTGTTTGCCGTCTGTACATGGAAAGTGTACGCGAAAAGCTATCCTTGGAGGTTACTTATTAATGTTATAGAATCTATAACTAACAATGATTTTTTTTTATTTTTTTTTCTGTTCGTTTGTATGTGTGCGTTTGTGCATGCTAATCTGGAAAACGGCTTAATCGATTTAAATACCGTTTCCAATTATATAGTTTTGCAACCCTTCCATAACATTTAGTGTTTGTTTTATCTTAATCTGTCTATAAATAGGAAAATTATATCAAATTTATCAAAATTATAACAAGAGCCAAGGCGACGCACACGAAGATGCGGGCAATTACTATTCATAATTTAAATATAATCATACCCCCGAATGGAGATCAAATACAGAACCAGAATATTATTTACAATCGAACGCTGTTCTACTAAGCCATGGTGACCTCAAATGGAAGATGCTCGAGAAAATAACACAAATAAATTATCAAAAAGTATATTATACTTTACATATAACACCGCCATTGAAACTGCATAAGATAAGGCCTTATAAACAATCAATTTCAAATACGACATATAAACAACCATGTCATGGACACGCGATGATAATTGATTAGCGGCGAATTTAACCTGGCGCTATTGACCGTGACCTACAGATCTCAACACTGCTCCGGTAACCTTTTAAGACTTGTTATCAATGGCTTGATTACTTCCGATTTATTTTTTTTACTAAGATTAAAATCGAGAGTGAAAAGAGATTAACTGATTTAAATACACAGAGCAGGTTAATCAGAAATAACCTAATGTTAACACTTTTCATTCACTATCTTATGGCTATAGGTTTGGTTTACGTAACTCAACGCTGTACTTTGCATTACCAGAGGCTTATCAACATTTTGTTTGCTAAATAATAAATTCTCGTTGAAATCAAACTTAGGTACCTTTACCCAACGAACAATACAACATATCAATGGTTAATTTAAAAAAAAACATTTAACATCACCATGTAAGGTTTCAACAAAGCGGATATCCTAGTACAACATCAATAGATCTATATATGGCAGGCGTGGGTCACGGTCGCGAGCGTGCTTCAACGACTGCCAACACTGACCTACCGTTCACAAGATGACACCCACCACTATATCGATCAGATACGTTTCCTAAAAATAGTTAACCATATGTATATTTATATAATATGTTATATATTGTTATATAGGTAGACAGACATAGCGCGGCGTTAAGCTCGCCACTCGGAACGCAATGTCTCGATTTCAAACCGAAAGCTGCCAACTGTCTTGACACTTGGTTGTCTCTGACTACCCTTTTATGTGTGGTAAAACGTGAAGCCATTATTATTCTTATTATGAGAGTAACATTATAATTGCGAATGTTTTTGTTAATATGTCCTTAGTTAATTTCTATAATAATTTTGTTTATTGTAAATATTTTAAGGTTACGCTGCCGGTCGTGGCGCAGTGGACAACTTCTGACTTAAACGCGATTGGTTGTAGGTTCGATTTTTGCACTATCAATATCTTGACACTGGGTACTCTTTGTCTGCTATGCGTTTTTTCTAGTGCGCACCAAGCCCACAGCCAATCTCGTTTACATTCAAGACACCGTCCCACTGCACCACTGTGGCCTCTAATAAAATATATAAAATATATATTTTTCATATCAAGGCCAACCAAATCTTTTATTATGATGATATATTCCTTAAATATGTACATATACTCTCTTAGATTATATTATTTTAAAAACATTGTTTAGAAAACTAGTTATTTTATCGCAACTAGCAAGCAAGGCTGTATATGACGTGGCATCGTATAGGTATTATATATAAAGTCAGCAGGTTTTGCAAGTTTATTTAAATGATTTTTGACTATTTTTTTTAGCTTCACGCTTTTATCCCGCATAGCAGTGTCCAGATACTCCGTACTTCGCTTTCCACCGAATTCGACAATGCGTGTTGAGTGGTGGAACTCAACGCCGCACTTTGTCTTTACCAGAGCGAGGAAGTGAAAATAATTTAAATATAATCACTCCCCCGAGTAGGGATCGAATCCACAATCGATCGCGTTTACAGTCAGACGCTGTCCCACTGCGCCACGACCTGCCTCGAACTATTTCTCTATATATAGTAAACCTTATTCTCTTTTTCTCCGTCTATAATATATGTAAAAAGGGTATATACTTTTTTAATCAAATATTGTTATAAATACTTTAGGAAATGTTTATATAAATTGGACCTCGATTCGACCTCAAACTCTACTGACGGAAACTCTGACGTCTAATATGCACTACACATGGACGCACTTACCAGCATTTATAGTATAGATAAGTGCTTCATTTTTCTTATTTTTCAAAAAAAAAACAACCGACCCGTTTCTTAATTTTTACATATGATCGATCTAAATTTGAGTTCTTACGATATAAAAGGATAAATAATTATTTCAATTCAACGAGGCCGGTCGTGGCGCAGTGGGACAGTCTGAATAGAAACGCGATTCGTTATGGGTTCGATTCCCACGTGGGGGAGAGATTATATTTAAAATTATTTTCACTTACTCGCTCTAGTAGGACAAAGTGCGGCGTTCGATCGACCACTCAATATGCAATTTCTCGAATTCAGTGGAAAGCGAAGTTCGGAGTGTCTTGACACTAAGTACTGTCTGTCTACCCTGCTATGCGGATAAAAGCGTGAAGCTAAAAAAACTTTAAGGTGATCATGATGTAGTACAGCTAAGATACGTCAGTAGTCCTGGGTTCTAATCCGCTCTAGGGAACATTTAAATAAATTAAGACAGCCATATTACACAATTATTAAGGAGTAGCAGTAGCGACTTGAAAGAAAAATAATTTTAGCATATCTATTTTTGTTATAACCAGTTATTTAAGATATTCATTCGTCGTACACTTTGTATAAAAACGTATTCGTTATACGTAAAGCTAGACAATTCTGAAACAAACGCTTCGTTCGTGCCGTGGGCGGATAGAATACACCGTGAAACGGGTCACTAATAATGCAATGAATAGATCGTTATCAACTAATATTATACAATTCCCGCTTATGAGTTGAATATGAGAAAAGGCCGGCGTTGAGTTCCGCTAGAGGGTAACGGAATGATGTACCACTGGATTAAGCACAGTGCACTTCGGAAACTTTCGGAAAGAAGGAACTGTGCGAACATAATATTAAAACATAAATTTAAAATCAGTACGCTATAATTATTTATACACATATTAATACATGAGGAAAAATAAGGCACAAGGAGTTTAAAATTTTGCATAGTTAATTTTTTATGGAGAATAAGTGCAATAAATGATTTTCTAGTCGTGGCGCAGTGGGATAGCGTCTGACTGTAAGTGCAATCGGATGTAGGTTCGATTCTCACTCGGGGAAAATATTTAAAATTATTTTATTTTCTCGCGTTGTGTTCCGCCACTTGACGCGTGTCTTGTAATGTACAGAGGGAGTGTCTTGACACTAGGTACTTCCGGTCTATCCTGCTGTATGAGATAACCACGTGAAGTTAAAAAAAAACAATAAAATGATCAAATAAATCTGACACACTATGTTTCAACGCGTTTGACATTAACATAATATTTTGTTGTATTTCACGTTTTCAGCCCTATTATTCCCAATTACTGGACTTTTATAGATGTTATAGATGTAACAGGTATAGCGGATGTTAATTTCTATACGCATTGTTACTTATTATTCCCAGTTTGTACCAGTCGATTACATGATATCCTCTAGAGGTCGCATATGTTTTCTTTCAAGTCAATTATATATTTATTAAGAACAAAACCAAGAAATATTTTATTATTTTTAAAGTATTATTCAACACTTTGATTTGAAAACGTTTTTTACAACTTATATACGTTGTTGAGAGAGACGGTAACAACGTAAATAAGGTAACCAACCAAGACGCGCTGTTTAGAATCCAAACTTTTATACTATTATTATAATTTACTTATTTTAAAAATATTACTAAGAAATAGTTTAACAAAAAAAATACAAGAAAGAACCAAAACAAATGACTACTTTGAAAATATACGGAACCTAACGCTGCGCTACTTTTCTTGCGACAGTAAATCGTATAAAAACGTATATAAACGTATATAATCGTAAACAATAAAAAATCCTTCGAGTTTGACGTCAATTCGTCTGTTTTTTTAAAACACTACATTTTTTTTAGATAAATATGTATAAAAAAAAAAAACGATATAATCATGTTTTGGTAAGAGGAGGAGGGTCCGACGTAATTGGCTCACATTCGCAAGGTCGGCCTTCAAATATATCACCTTGCAGATCGGACTTCGAACTCGTTTTTTATCAATAAACAACTGCGTCGCTTTGTCTACAATTAGCAAGACGGTACAAATTACAGAATTGACAATGTTTATGGTAATTAACTATAATAATAATAATTTTTATTATATGTTAATAGTGAAACCGGTATCGGCGCAGTGTGACAGCGTCTGACTGTAAGCGCGATCGGTTGTGGGTTCGATCCGCACTCGGGGGAGTGATTATATTTAAATTATTTACACCTCCTCGCTCTGGTAAGACTAAGACACACAATGTCTCGAATTCGGTGGAAAGCGAAGTACGGAGTGTCTGGACGCTAGGTACTTTCTGTCTACCCCGTTTTTTTTTAGCTTCACGCTTTTATCCCGCATAGCAGGGTTGGCAGAGAGTACCTAGTGTCAAGACACTCCGTACTTTGCTTACCACCAAATTCGAGACAATGCGTGTTGGGTGGTGGAACTCAACGCCGCTCTTTGTCTTTACCAGAGCGAGGAAGTGAAAATAATTTAAATATAATCACTCCCCCGATCGTCTACCCTGTTATGCGAGATAAAAGCGTGAAGCTAAAGAAATAATAATTGTTGCCTTTTATACATATACATTAGCTGATGATACAGTAGTGATCGCGATTTTACACATTTTAAATGGACAAATAAATTCGTTCAACTGAGTTAAGTCAGCCAGCTAGGACATCATAGAGTAATATAAATAATTTAATTATTAATAAGATAAAGATGTTATATAAAAGTGTGAAGGTTTTAGTTATTAAAGAAGCTAAGACAACGCTAAGTATATTAACATAGAATAGTGTTACAGTAACGTCCTTAGATGGTAGCGAGACGGTTGTGGATTCAAATGCAATTTATAAAACTATATTTGAAACGAGCAACTATCGAGTTTCTCGCCGGCTTCTCCCAGAACTGCCTTCCGAGCCGGTGGTAGCTTTCTGTAGGACTGACAAGACTGACACTTGCTGATTGACGATTTGAATTGATTAATTTAAAAAAATGCAACTTTGGGAAAAGTATACCTAAACGATGAACTCAACGCCGCTCTATATCTTACCAGAGCGAGGAAATCAAGATTACTTAAATAAAGTCATTACCCCGAGTGAGAATCGAACCCACAACCGATTGCGTTTACATTCAGACGACCTCACAAAAATACTCATTGGGCAAAAAGTGAAGTACGGAACAAACTTTCACCAGACAACCTGTCTACTATAAAAATATATGAAATTCGCGAAAAAAAAAACCAGATTATACAATAATATAATGACACGTCAATTCACATTCAATTCTTGCAAGAACTCCGGGTTAACTGCACTTAGTGAAAGTCGACTCGTTACGCTTCTAAGCGCAACCGTCCATCGCGCATCACTATGTACCTGTACCACACAGAATCACATATATATATATATATATATATATATATATATATATATATATATATATATATATATATATAGTGTCAAGATACTCCGTAATTACTTTTCCACCGAATTCGAGACACTGCGTGTTTAGTGGTGAAACTCAACGCCGCATTTTGTCTGACCAGAGCGATATTTAAATATAATCACTACCTCGAGTGGGGATTGAACCCGCAACCGATCGCGTTTACAGTCAAACGAGGTCCCACTGCGCCACGACTGACCTCGCACAGTTCATTAATAGATATATAAAGTAATATGTCATTGGAACAGTCGCGAACTCCTTATATAGCAAGCTATGCTGTTACAAAAAGTCATAAAAGCACCAAAGTACTAAATCAGTACAGGTAGCGCATTAAATATACATTCAAGAAAAACATTGTAAACCAAAAATGTCACCATTATGGTGCGATTGTTATATGTCTGAGCGAACAAACGGTAATTGGGGGTTCGATTACTAAATAGGGTAATTGATCTGTATTTTTATAATTATTTTCCTCGATACGTTCAAACAAAATTGTGTCTACTTAGTATTGAAAAAGAAACAAAGTGTTGTTCCGTTTATTTTGTATGCATATTTCGTACAATTAACAAAAGAAGTTAAAATAAAATATTACCCCTTTTTTATTAATACTTTTTAATTGTTAATAAAACACTTAGGGAAAAAATGTAAATGTACAAAATAAAGTTTGGAACGTTTATAAGATTCGCAGGTTCGTATCCAGCTTCGATCACATATATATTAAAAAAAAAAGAACTAGGTATATAAAAGATCTAACAATATCATATAGCTATATGTATTTATATAATAAAAACAAATACATTATATTAGTAGGCAATATAATGGTGTAATAACTCACTTTTTATGCGCATAAATTCCCATAATACAGAAAGCCAATAATACCACAAACAATCAATCGCAAAGTAAGCAACGCTTTACCGCGTCAGTACACCAATGGGATTTAGTGTTTCAGTTTAATATTATATAGCAGGTCGACTGATAAGATATCTGATAACACACTGCAAGGCAACACTTGCAGACGGACATCGTGAGTCTATGAGATTATTATAAAGAGAAGTAGCCTATTCTAATCTTATTTAATTCATACTCAGTTTTACAGAAATACCAAAATTTGACACGATTTTAAGGGGCGCATGTTTGAAAGTTTGCTTAAATTTTATATAAGCACTAGCGGTGCCCGCGACTTGATGTAAATGAAATTTAATATTCCTGAAACTTAATTTTTTAATTCTAAAATAAAAATTATCTTACTTACACATCAACTATCTAACAGTGAAAATCGCGTCAAAATTAGGTCAGCCATTCCAGAGATTAGCCAGAACAAACAGACAGACAGATAATCATTGAAAAAAAATATTGTTTTGGTATATATATCGTGTTGTTTTAATATTATATAAATAAATATAAAAAGCGGTTATTTTAATATTACAAACAGACACTCCAATTTTATTTATCTGTATTGATAATATATTTTTAGAATTGTGGCTTCTCAATTGGAAATACAGAGGGGCCAGTTCATCTTATGGGCTGCGATAAGACTGATACATAGTATTTTTGAAAGGAAACGGTAATTTGTATAATAATATTCAAAAGTTATATCTATAATGATAAAACTATAAATATACCGGTAGATATATTTATAAAAATCAAAGTTCGGCAAAATACAACTTAATTCGTTTTATTTTAAACCTAATAGTTTACATTTCTCCTGCATAGCAGAATAAACAGAGAGAACCTAGTGTCAAGATACTCCATCTCAGTCACTCTACTTTCCGCCCAAATTTGAGATGAGCTAAATATATAGAAAATTTATTTAATGAGATTCCTATACAAACAGAACATCACATGTAGAGTCAAACTGAAGAACTCTACGTCAACTTTATCCAAGTCGACTAAGATAAAATAACTAGTATACAACGGAGGCGATTTATAAACTAATAATATAACATATTCCCTTAATAATTTACAATTTTTCCCTTAATTCCTCTATATTGTGCCCATAAACGTCTTTGAAACATTACATGACAAGCACATTGATTGCGGAACTGCGGGCGGACACGTCCAATTACTTTTGCCATTTCAAATGTCAATATTGACTATCAACGTATTATGAATTACGGAACCCCCATGAGTTGTAATTTTTTTTATTCAGTGAAGAAATTGTGTTTCCTGAACGTATTGGAGACTAAAGGAGTGAAGTTATTCAATTAATTTTTATTTTATTTCACTAAATATATATGTGAATCAGTCGGTATTGTAAGTATGTATTGCATGAAACATTGCCAAAAAAAATAGAAAACGATAATGTTATATATAGAGCTTATATATATATATATATATATATATATATATATATATATATATATATATATATATATATATATGTTGTTAAAATTTTTAAAATAGTCGACAGACAGCTTTGGACGCGATCCAGACGAACAGACGACTGTGGTAACATGTTTTTATACTCACATTTCTAAAATATTGTCTCGTATGATTATAACGAATCACTTTTAAAAAAAACTAAAGAAAGGTCACGCTTTAAAATTATTTCTTCGTTATCCTGGTCGTTATGACAGTAGATTTTCAAGCGAAATTAGATCATAATAAGGTAAAGCAACTGGGTCAGAAAAACGTTGCAAGATTTCCTTTCAAGTATAGATGGATAAATAAATAAATATATGTATATCGAGGCCGGTCGTGGCGCAAGGGTATAGCGTCTGACTGTAACGCGATTGGTTGTGGGTTCAATCCTCACTCGAGGTGGTGATTATATTTAAATTATTTTCACTTCCCCGCTCTGGTAAGACAAAGTGCGGCGTTGAGTTGCACCACTCAACACGCAACGTCTCGAATTCGGTGGAAAGCGAAGTACGGAATGTCTTGACACTAGGTACTTTCTGTCTACCATGCTACGCGGGACAAAAGCGTGAAGCTAAAAATAATGCATATAATATACGTTGCTCCAAAAATATGTATACAAACTCCATGTATTAAATATATTTATAATATCATATTATATTAATAAATTAATATTATTTATCATAATATTACAGTCAATGCATGCCATTAACATCAGCTCGTAGATAAAAATGTGATTAGGCGAGCTGATTGAATTAATCAAATATAATTCAAAAATCAAAGTTTATTAACAAGATAAGCGTTGCAATGCAAGTCACACTTTCAGCCAGTGGCCGATAAGTTTAATTTTATAAATAGATAAAAAGGCACTTTGTTGCAACGTGACTGCAGTCACTGAAATCAACTAGCTATGTCTCGAATCCGAACGTAAAGTGTAGAGTGGAGTGTCTTGACATTAGGTTCACTTTGCCTATCATGTATATAGGAATATAAGCGGATTACAAGAAATAACCTAATATCAAGACCCTTCGTACTCTACTAGGAAACTCGAGGAAAATCCAGACTTCTCTGTGCGCGTTAAGCGACGCAACTCAACGCCGCGCTTTGTCTTACAAGTGGGAAAATTATAATATTAAAAACACAACTCGACCTTGTAACTTATAGCAAATCAATGCAAAAATGATGTTGTTATTACATGGAACTCACTTATTGTAAACATTACGCAAGACTTGGAGCAATTCATCAATTCAAACAAAACTGTTACCACCGAAACTTCTACATACAGATATTGTATATAGATTAAAGTAATATAATATATAGGGAGATAATGAAAATGATGATAAATATAATAATTAGTATACAACACTATAATATGTCATCTATATATAAAAATAGTACGTATATCGATATTATTATCGTGACGCAGTATTAGCGTCGGACTGTAAACGCAACCGGTTGTGGGTTCGATCCCCACTCGGGGGAGTGATTATATTTAAATTATTTTCACTTCCTTGCTCTGGTAAAGACAAAGTGCGACGTTGAGTTCCGCCACTCAACACGCAATGTCTCGATTTCGGTGGAAAGCGAAGTACAGAGTTTCTTGACACTAGGTACTTTCTGTCTACCCTGCTAAGCGGGATAAAAGCGTGGTGAAGCTAAAAAAAATCGATAAGCCTATATGTACACAATTTTATATTTTAGGTCAAATAAGGAGTTGGTATATTAAATGTGACCACGTGTTAGTAGAAATTAAAACGTGAGAAAGAAAAGTGAGCGTTATTGTGTAGCACTTTAACCCCCATAACTCAACACTTGGGTCTAAGTCCCAGGCATTTGCATCCAGCTCATGTCTGTAGAACGTCATCCACAGTGAAATGCAAAGAACTTTCTTCTCAAGCGTTTGAAACATTATGTGTTCCAAAGTGTATTCCAAATTACAACCCAGGTAAAATAACTTCTTTTAAATATATATATATAAAACGTTACTTACGTCTCATTCTCGTCTATAAACATCGCTGTACTTTTTCAACCTGCAACAAAAAATGCACATTATTTTTTTTATAGATAAAAAATTACTGTCACGTTTAAACGTTTTGTTGTTGTTTTTTATTCAGGAGACAAAAAAATCTGGTTTTCCTATCGTTTTTAAGCTTCACCTAAAGGACATCTTAAAGCTCGTTTGCCTTATCAAGCCCATAAGAAAACAATAATTCTAAAACTCACTGAATGGGTTAATTATTCCCCATAAACGCTCAAAAGATTTATTTCTAACGATATAAATAATATTATTATTACTAACATATTAGTATACATTAACAACGTGTTCACAATTCGCGTGTTTCGCATGTGCCAGCAGGTCGATGGCACTAGACGCCATAGCCGCGGACGCGCCCCCGCTAATTATAGTCGACAGTCGCAAATACTTGCACGTTCGAAAACTGGGTCTCGGTGAGACGTCACGACTTCTTTACTATGCTATTTCTATATCTATACAAATATATAATATTGTTGAAGTGTATGTTTGTAATTATTAAATGTATATATAAGTATGTATATATAACGTACAAAGATATCATTTTTTGTCTGTCTATTTGTTCCGACTAATCCCAGGAACGGCTGGACCATTTTTAACGGGACGTTCACTGGCATATAGATGTCGTAAGGAGTAAATTAGGCTATTACTATTTTAGAATAAATAAAGATCCAGAAATAGTATAAAGAAAGAACAAGTATACATTATTTTAAGACTGCACTTTATGGAACAGTTGCAGTTAAACCTCAACACTTGACGACCTTGTGGAAGATTTTTTTTATTTAAAATTAAAAGTTTGTAGGCGCCGTTCACGTGTAAAATAACCGTTGCCTTAATGACGTGTATGTGAAACGTGTGATTTTGTCTACTTATTCAATGTCTTTCTAATGTATTACTATGGAATATGGGGTTGATGCACTAATCTACATAAACTTTAAATATTTCAAATTTTAATACTCTTTATTTAGCTAATTCTTACTTTAGTGGAAAGAGGCCATTCATAAATTACGTCAATTTTATGATTTTTTGACCTCTCCCCTGTTCTTGTTTGTTCATACTTTGTCGACCCCTTCCCTCCCCCTTAGCGTGTGTCGTATTTTACGGATGACTCCTATAGGTTATAGAAGTAAGTTTATTTATATATTTTTTCTTTTTCTTGTCAACTAAGACAAAGAAAAAAATTTACGATAAGTGAATGATAAAAATTCTTCAAGGTCAGGTTCGGTTAGGTTCTTCCCTTAAACATGCCGGTATTTTATGGAAAAAAAAATTGAAAATAAAACAACATACTAACTGTATTATCTTATTAGACATTTTCTTTAAGCAAGACTGCAATAATGTATGTTAGAAACGCACATGTGACGCTTCGAGCATGATCAGTTTTATCGATACACTTCAGAACGTCTTATCGTTATATTTTTTGACTATATATTTTTCAGAAATGTTACTCAACATACAAGAATTTTATAAACACTTTCTACTGCCAGGTTCCATATTTTTAGAGTTATCTAACGAAATTAAGGTCAAAACTCTTTACTCCCTTCTTAGTTGCGCGTCAAGTGCGGAAACACAACAGAAATATTTAAAATATGAACATATTATTATTGTCTTTCGGCACTCAACGCGCAACCAAGAAACTTGATATTTTCAACAAAGGTTTCACAACGTTTTCTCCTCCGCGTTTCGGTTGTCGAGTCAATTCCCGTTCGGGGGAGTGATTATAATTAAAAGTAACTTTCATTTCTTCTGATAAGACAAAGCGCGGCGTTGAGTTCCGCCACTCAACACGCTATGTCTCGAATTCGGCGGAACAAAGAAAAACGAAGTACGGAGTGTCTTGACACTAGATACTTTCTGTCTACCCTGCTATGCGAAATAAAAGCGTGAAGCTAAAAAAATGAATATAATTTCCCCCAACCTGTTTATAACCAAACACTGTCCATTATAAATAATTAGAAGAAAAAAAAAATCTTACTTACATGCATAATAATAGAACAAAACGGTTTTACAAAAAAATCCTTAATCATATCTAAATTTTAAATGTACAAATTAATTGTGTAACGAACAAATTAATTACAATTAACTTATAATTGTAATGTTACTTTTAAAAAAATATGAACAATGAACAAATTAATTATGATTAAGTAATGATACATTATAACTTAATATAAATTTTATTTTTTATTGCTCGTATTTTTTTTTACAATCATGACTCAACTGGCCTGTTGGTACGCAATTGATGTTTAAATGCCACAAAAATTCTATAATTTGGGTGTTTTTTTAATTTTGTCTTTTTTTTTCATTTATTAGGGTAAACAAACAGTATTTGCATTACAGTAGAGCAGTATAAAAGAATACAAAAAGCAACACCTACAACGTTCATCACAGCTTACTCGCTATATTCATAAATAAAGGTACACAATACCGCAACGATAATCACCTAGCTCCCGTTTGTTAGATACAAAGTGCAGCGTTAGGTTACGCAGTCTATACAACGGGTGGAAACCATTTGCCTTATCTCTGAGTAGTATTTTACTTCGTTCATGCATATACTTACGTATTGTATTAACATATTCACTAGTTTCACGCTTTTATCCCGCATAACAGGATAGACAGGAAGTACCTGTTGTCAAGATACTCCGTACTTAGCTTTCCACCAAATTCGAGACATCGTGCGTTGAGTGATGAAGCTCAACGCCACATTTATCTTACTGGAGCGAGGAAGTGTAAATAATTTAATTTTCATCTTTTTCCGAACGGGACTCGAACCCACAACCGATCGCGTTTACAGTCAGACGCTGTGCCACTGCGCCACCGGTATCATTAATAATAAACAAAATACGCGCAGCTACAATATAATTTCATAAAGATCCAAACTTGGTTATTCGAAATCTCGTTGAGTGTAGTTTATAATTCTATTGCTTTAATTTTCCAACATGTCCGTTATTAGATTGCCAATAGCGCTTACTGTGTTTAAACTATTAATGTAGTTCACAAGTATTTTTTTAAATTTTACTTTATATATATATATATATATATATATATATATATATATTATATACGGTTTTTTTTGTTCTTTAAGACAATATTTTATTTACTCAAAACTCGACTTTGAAAATGAAATCTATATTAATACGTGAAGCAAACAATCAGGCACTGTCCCACTATTTGAGACAAGATGAGACCAAAATGGCCTCATTACATTATTGCAGTTATTAGTAATATAAATTTAAAAGGAAAATACTTAAAGAAGTCGTTATGGGTACGTGACTAGACGCATACAGTGTACGTGCAGGCAAAATTCCAGTCACTTTTTCAGAACAAAGTACTAGCGATTAATGACGTATATAAAATACCTGTTGTTAAGAAATCAAAAATACGCCAGGAAAAAAATAGAATAAATTATGTTAAAACTATTGTTCATATTAAAAATTTAATATTCACAAACGAATATATATTTTAGCTACACTTTTATTTTTCTCGCTTTAGTGTCAAAATTCGAGTCATTTTGTGTTGAGTTGCGTAACTCAACGCCGCGCTTTGTCTAACCCGTCTGAATGGCAATTGAACCCCGAACCGATTGTATTTACAGTCAGACGCTGTTACACTGCGCCACGACCGGCCTCAAATTATATTAAAGCGAAGTACGGAGTGTCTTAACACTAGGTACTTTCTGACTACTCTGCTATGCGGGATAAAAGCGTGCAGCTAAAAGCAAAAGTAATACACAAAAAAGCTTATATTAAGAAATTATGCAGCTCAAGAGACAAACAATGTTGAAAGTATTCCGCCTTCGTATAAACTTATTTCATTTGCTTCAACAAAACTATAAAGTTAAACGTGATGTATTTACATTAAATTTGAAAACACTTGAAGGGAAGACAAATGAAATATCGAACGGAATATCTTGACACTAGGGTCTCTGCTGGCTTTGAACAAAGCGTGAAGCTGTACAAAATGACATTAACTCACATTAATTATTAAATTATTTAATATTAATTAATAATACAAAGGCAATCGCTACATAGTGGAAAAACGTCTGTAAGCGTTGCAAGTGTTATCCAGCTGGAATAAATATAATATTATATAAAATGAATTTTCACTTTACAGGTCTGATAAAAGACAAAGTGCGGTGTTGAGTCCGCTGGAAAGGTGTCACCGGATTGTCTTGACACTCAGTTGTCTCTAACTACCCTGATAAGCGGGATAAAGCCGGACGTGCTTTCATAATAAATAATGCAATACAATGTTCCATTAATATTTGTACTACTTGAATATTGTCCAAGAAATTCAAGACGTAACGTTCGTTCAGTAGAGTACTCTCATTGTTACCATAACACGACCGCAGGCGGTTTGTAATATAATATAATACAGCTTTCTAATATTAATATGGACCAAAGTAAAAAGCCCAGTAACTTCAAAAGGCAAGTATTTTTAAACAATCATAACATTTTACAGAATTTTATATTTTGCTTCACGCTTTTATTTCTTACTGGAAACGCAATCGGTTGTGGGTTTAATTTCCACTCGGAGGAATGATGTGTAAATTATTTTCAATTCCTCGCTCTCCTTCGGTAAGGCCAAGTTCCGCCATTCAACACGCAATATCGCCAATTCGGCAGAAGACGGAGTACAGAGTGTCTTGACGATAGGTACTTGCTGTCTACCCTGCTTTGCTGGATAAAAGCATACTTAATGTTTAAAACTCTACACTCAATTTCTTATATTTAGATAAAAATCTGAGAACGGAGTGCTTTGACATTGATTGCTCTCTACTCACTTGCTCTCCCGCCACACGGAGAAATCGTGATGGTGTGACAAGTACTAACCCCTACTAATTATTGACTAATAATAGACTATTGTGTAGAAGATATCATCTTTTGTTGTCTACGTATACATGAGTGAGTACACTCTAAATATATAGGACAGAAATTCCCAAATCCTCGAAAGGAATAAATCAACGTTCGACTCCGTTTTACAAAAAATATATACAAGCTGATGTGTATGAAATTTGGTATACTTATAGATTGTATGGAGATAGAATAAAGAAAAAAAGGCAAATATTTTTCATAATAATGCATAAGAAATATATCAAATAAATAAAATCAATACGGCACACACTATCATTTGCTTAGCATACACTTTTGTATGAAGTGACATTGTATGCGTTAAAACAAAAAAGACCTCAAGTTTGAAGATTATTTATTTATTACTCAGCAAGACGATTTCACTCCAGCAAATTGGAGGCCATTGTCACCTTAATAGATAAGACAACAGAGCTTCAAGAATAAACAATGAGGTTAATTATTTTTTAAGAATTATATTATAAAGCCCCAAAGGTCTGGCGCAGTGGCCCAGCGTCTGACTGTAAATGCGATAGGTTGTGGGTACGATTCCCACTCCCGGGAGTGATATTTAAATTATTTTCCCTTCCTCGTTTTGGCAAGACAAAGTGTGGCGTTGAGTTTCACCACTCAACACTCAACACAATGTTTCGAATTCGGTGGATAGCGAAATGTCTCGACACTGTGTACTTTCTGTCTATCCTGGTATGCGGAATAAAAACGTGAAGCTAAAAAAATAGATGTTTTGCCTCTGTTGGTAATTTATTTAAAATAATAAAATATAAATTCTCATTTTCTTATATAGGTTTAAATAAATCAAATATCAATAGGTTCAAACAATAACGTCTTTGTTTAGACAAAAAGTAAAGGTCGGATTGCTCAGTAACTAAATTCTTTTAAAATAATGTATATTTCCTATTTAAAAAAAACTTATTTTAGTTAAAAGGTAATTTATCGCCTGAAAGCATTGAAAATTTAACTTACAGACAGTGTTGGACGCGAGCCAAACAAGTTCGGTAAAATAATGGAGGCAGCAATGATTCACCCTTAATGGAATTAAAAGGTTCATCACTAGCTTGTTTTGGTTCTAAAACTCTATAATACATTTTTACTTTCTTTAAAGAATAGCCAAAGAGAAACAAGTGTTAAAAAAAAACACCGATGTTCAGTTTTAGGATTATTGAGACATTGCATGTTGTTGACGGAAACCAACGCCGCGTTTTACCTTACAAGAGTAGGGCAAGAATAAATAAAGATAACTTCCCCGTATCGTATTCGAACCCACAACACAATACACTGAATTCATGTAACAAAAACTACTATCAAATCACACATAAACGTGTACTTTAAACATTTCAATAGACATGCGCGTTTCAGTTGAACAATAGTGTAACGTTGTTTTATCGAACGCTGTGGCGCGACGTCGGTACAAAGTCCGTGTTTTAATTTCAAAACCAATTCCCGTGTGTAGTCATCCGATGAGGCCGTGCGCGATGCGCTCGCGCCGCCACAATTGATACTGTGGACTTCGTACTGCTTTGTTTGGGTCGTACGTATAAGATACTCGTATACTACAATGTGCAGTTACGTTACACGACCTTCAAATAAATGAATATGGGGTAAAATCAAAACTGACGTATATAGATAATATTAGTGCATTTTTCTCATATTTCTGTAATATATCTTAGAGATGTTTTTTTTTTTATAATTATACCCTGGTCAAGTTAGCTTGATCTTTTTGATATACAGGCTTTCAATCTTTAGGGGCTTTTATGATATATATGTTTTTTTTATATATTTAAAATTTTCAAAATTATTAAATTAAGAAAATAATATTTACGAAATTACAAAGATATGTCTATTAGAAAAAAATTGTCAAAAAGATCAAACTAACTTCTATAGGGTGTAGGTATTTTTCACATATAGGTATGAAAGAGCCGTTTACATGAAGGAATATATTCAGTTAAATTAATTAATTCTGATTTAACTGGGTATTGAACCTTAACTATAGAGCGCTCTAATGGCAGATTACAATATAAACCAGTATGAAACATATATTTTTAAATATCCATTTAATTCACAAATCAATAATGTATCTTAATATTATATGATATTTACGAAGAAAAAAACGATAAATAAACCAACGAAATACAAACAAAACCTAAAGTAGATTTGTATTTAATACATTAAAGCGTATACAGTAAGTAGGTCAAGATCACGAAGATGGGATGTGACGCGCAATGGTTAGTCTAACACTGAGAATCAAGAAAATATAGTATATACGATATTGTTTGATTTTGTTAGTTTATCAACCTGATTAATATTGTAAAATTTTGGATAAGAAATATTTTTTTTTACAATCTACTTGCGACCACGATCTACTTGCAAAGTACGAAACGTTCAGTTATCTAAAGTGTATTTGAATACTAAAATATACACAGCTTGTCTGATTAAGATTGTTTAATTTAAAATGTAATATATAATATAATACTTTTATACATTTAAGTTATTAATCAGTTTAGACTTTATCTTTTAAAATTATATTTTACTTTTCGACGAAACAATAAGGAGAATTTTTTTAAGAATACTTACAAATATGAATAAATAATGTTTGTTATATATATATATATATATATATATATATATATATATGTGTATATATATATATATACATATATATCTAATATATATATATATATATATATATATCCCTTAACATTCAGTGTCTGTTTTATATCAATATCGGATTATAAATTACCAAGTTACATCGATTAAAATTATTTAGTACGACAAAATTATAACAAGGATAATTGCGGGCATTCACCAATATAATATATATTAAAATATCTATCTGTGCGTACGTCTATAATTCAAAAGATAGTACAATTTCCAGTGAGTTTGTGGACTTTATTCTTAGACGTGACCCACTTCCCGTCAAAGTAGGTGGACGACGTCTGATAAAGAGAATTAGTAACATGACTTATCTATATCATCCTAAGCACGTAACAAAATACTATAATATAATAAGACAAAGCATGTTTAAAGGGAAAAATATCAAGAAAATAAAACGACATCAGTCTTATTAAATTATAAAATAATTTTGATATACATTTTTAAAAAGTTATTACATTAGTTAGATAACATTTATTTAATTATACAATAATCTACCCTGACTTGACATCGAACCTTTGACCACTTAGAGACCTCAGCAGAATAGGAAAACACTATTTCAGACCATAAAAATGGGATCAGAGATGAAATTTCGTCATCAATATCAATTCCATGAATTTGGGCGGAAAGCGGAGAACGATATGTCCTGGCACCAGGTTCTCTATATCACTTCAAAAATGGTAAAAAACCATGAAAGACACCTTGCGTTAGTGCAATTAAAGCAAACAAGTCTATAAAATTATCACCGTTTACGGGACAAGGGTTATCAACACGATAACTATGTACCAAGTCAAGCGCCACCTTCAACCTAGGTGATAACCTATTGCCTTTCCAATGATACCGTTCTCTCGTAATATCTATCTGTTAATTAGTGTTTAGTCTAATATAGTAGATCTAAAGAGCTATTTTTATCTATTATGGCATAGTTGAACAGTTAGTGTCTTGATTGTTAACGCGTTTAGTTGTAAGTTCGATACCCGTTCGTGGTAATTATATTTAAAGAATCTTGAATTGTCCCGCCTTGGCAAACAACAAACGGCGTTGAGCCTCACAAATTGACGAGCAATGTTGTGTGAAATTGTGTTAAACGCGACTGGTTGCAGTTTCAATTCCTACTAGGAGGCTCTATTTCTTTGCTTTAGCAAGACAAAACACGGTGAGTTGTTCGCCACGTGACAAGCAATGTCTCGGTTCAATTCAATAAATTACAAATGTCAAGAATAAAAAAATACATAAAAATGTATAAAAAAACTACTTAGTGTCTAAAAATATGACATTAGAAATAGAAAATCTTTAATCAACCTTGATAGACTATATAGCATCGGACATTACTTTCTCAAGGCTTTGTAAAGGTGCTCCAGTTAATTAATGAAGTCTATTCCGAGATCGTCTTTTACTTAAAACATTTTAATTATCTGCCTTCATAATAAAGTTGATAAGATAATCTTGTAAAGGCGATACTAAAGGAGGAACGTACACAGATTACTAATGCTATTAAAATGGGTAGAAATTGGCTCAAAGGGAGCACCCTCCCTTAAAACAAAAACATATAATTATATATATATCATTTAAATGTTACAGAGCTTCTTGGGAAGATTCTAGTGGTTGCGAAATAGGTCCTACCTGTTAATCTTTGTATTTTGTGTGTCCATCATGTATCTCAAATTTAAACATTTTAAGAACTGAAAATGATAACATTTTTGACAAAACTCACATAAATTTGACCGCAGCGGGATTCGAACACGCGCCGCTTGAAAACCGTCCAAGCGCTCTGACCGATAAGCCATGCGTTCTACATCTGGCTGCGCCAAAATTCTTATACGTTTGTTACAACTTATTTGTGTACGTTAGCATCTCTTTAGTGAGATTTTTACAAATTTCTGCTATTCAAAGATTATTTTTAAAAACTAATTGTTTGGCTAGAGTTTAAGAACTAATGTTTCCGAGAGGCTCGGGTTCGAATCCTGCTGCTTTAAAATTTTAATAGATTTTTAAAAATGGTTCCTAATATCATTATATTATTTATTTTAAATTCTCCACTCTGTTAACACGCAAAATGCGGTGAAGAGTTAACCATTCAATGTCACGATTTCAGGCATTAAACAATAAACTGAGTGTCTTGACTCTATGTTGTCTCTGATTACCTGGATACTTACCCTGCGGTAAGTTCTTTTTTATACTTCCTTTTGAACATTTAGCGTATACTTGCATAAAAAATTATCACCTAACCAATTAAAGTAAGTATTATTGGTATGGCCATTAGCATAGCGTCGCTAATTAAAATCTCAAGTCGTATTATATATTGTAAAATAAAACCTTTTTAAGGAAAAAATAATTTTAATTGTATACGAATAGAGGCGATTTCGTTTAGAAATGTCCATAGACCAATACTACGTTATAACTATATGTATGTACTTAGTGGGTAATGTCTATGAGATTTACGAGTGAATGAGTGTGGCAAGTTAAATTAAAATTAACATACTTTAAGTATAATAAAATAATATACCTTTTATTGGATATTTTTAACATAGTAATAATCATCTTATTACTCATTTTTATTTCCATTAATAAACGACACGCGCCCGCACGCAGAGTCTTCGATTAGTATTTAACTGACATTATATCGAGGTATAATAACTTGTACCCGACTTATTATGGCATGTAGACTCATTGACATTTTGAACTTTAGTACTAAATGTGAGACAAGTTCAATATTAAGATCGATTTCTTTTAGCTTTACACTTTTATCTCGCATAGCAGGTTAGACAGAAAATACCTGATAAGACTCTCCGTTTCTGCGGATCTCAACGCCGCGCTTTGTCTTACCCAGAGCGAGGAGGGTAAAACAATTTAAATATAATCACTCTACTAATCTCTAATAATCCTATCAATATTTGCCAGTATTATGTTATGTATAGTGTATTATTGTATTCGGTCCGTTATCGTAACAATAGCTCCACTTAGTTCAGGTCAGTTTTACGGTTACATAACGTGATTCAGCAATGGCCTATCCAACCGTTGCAGTTGAATAAAACGCAAGCAATTTATTACGAATTGAGGCATATATATATATATATATATATATATATATATATATATATAGATATATATACATATATATATATATATATATATATATATATATATTGAATTCTAAATATTGCATGTTGAGTGGCTGAACTCAACGCCGCGCTTTGTCTTACCAGATCGAATAAAAAAACCAACCGAATAAAAATAGAAGAAATAAAAACAAAAAAATATAATCATCCCCCGAGTGGGAATCAAACCAACAACCGATTACGTTTACAGTCCGTCGTTATAAATTAATCTATATTTAAATAGAATTAAGGAGTATTAAATTTGAGGTACACGTCGCTGAGGCAACATAAGTAGTTTACTTAAACTTGCCCATGGTAACACATAAATCAGATAACCATTTTCATTATAGAAATCTTTAAATAAAAATTCTTTTTAATTATTAATGAAAAAATAATCATCATTCATTAAAGAGACTTGTGACGTTTTAATTGTTATTACATCCGTATAAATTAAATTAAGTAACAATAGTAATTCAATCAATTCTATTTATATGATTTTTTTCTTTAATATTAAAAAATAACTTATTGTCAGGCGTGTTTTATACTAGTTTATCGAATCCTATTTTCACCTACTGTGCAGTACAAATGGAGGTATTGTATTTGTAAATAATTCTACTTAGCTTTATAGTTAGAGAGACAGATAGACAAACACAGTGGAAGTACTGAGCGGAAACAGTCGAAAGTTTTCTCATATCAGTTTATTGGGGAGTGCTGGTGACTGACTGAGAGAAGGAAATTTTATATGTTTTCTACAAATGTTTTCTTAAACTAAGTATGGAAATAGAGGCCGGTTGTAGCGCAGTGGAATAGCGTCTGACTATAAACTCTATCGAATGTGGGTTCCATTCCCCTCGGAAGAATGATTATATTTAAATAAATTTAATTATGGTAGTATTACCAGAACGAGGAAGCGCGGCGTTGAGTTTCGCCACTCAACACGCAATTTCTCGGTGGAAAGCGGAGTACAGATTATATTGACACTAGGCATTTACTGTGTACCCTATTATGCGGAATAAAAGAGTGAAACAAAAAAAAAACGAATAATATTTTTAAAAATAGTAAAATAACTAAGAGAGAATTGCCCAGAAACCAGGATTTTATATTTTACACTCAAACTACGGAATTTAATGACGACAGTATGGTATGATTTACGAGTCATACAAAGTCCATACAAACAAGCTTGCCAACACTGTCTAGTTACTCATTATTATTTACAGAAAAACTAAAATTATAACAGCGTCAACGTTACATAAAGATAATTTAAAAAAAAAACCTACAAACACTTTATGAAACCAAAAGAACATAAACAAAATCTGAACATTACACGCTTCGTCACAACCGGCTAGACAGAGACAGCCCAGTGTCTAGACACTCCGTTGACCGCTTATCAAATATTTACTTAAGAATTTCGTAAATATTTACAACACGTACGGCCAACAAAACAAACGAGTCGCAAGACAACGTTTGCGGAAGCTATTGACCCCGTAGTCCGTAGTGCGTAGTCCGCCGCCCAGCTGTGAATCATTGTGATCATTTAATCTAGACTTATGTGTAGGCGCTTAAGTAGACCGGCACTAGGAGTAGAATATAATGATAAATCACTATTTTATAAATTCTACGCCCACTCAATATTGTCTAAAGGGAAGCATAAATATGAATGGCCGATCGTGGCGCAGCGTTGTGGGTTCGTTTCCCACTCGAGGGAATGAATATATTTAAATGATTATCATTTTCTTGCCCTAGTTAAGATAAAACGCGGCATTTAGTTTCCACCTGTCAACGCGCAATGATCAAATTCGGCGGAAAGATGAGTACGGAGTGTCTTGACACTAAGTCCTGTCTACCCTTCTATGAGGGATAAAAGCGTTAAGTTTACAAAGTCATAATTTAAGAAAGGGAACCGAACATAATAATATTTGAATTAAAACCATTTCCACGATGCTTTCTAATATCTCATATTAATCTCATATTAAAACATTATAATATACTAAATATTGAAATGTTTATTATAATTAAATATTAAATTAGTTGAAAAAGCAAATAAAATTATTTAACACATACAAAATCATTTTCTCTATTCTCACCAAAGATACCAGAGTCGAGTGATATCATAAATATATTTCATTATCATGTAATCTGGACACATTTTCATATTTTCAAGGGAATTACGGCAAAAAGCGAGGTGTTAAATTTTTAAAAACATAATCTTTTTTTAATATTGATAAGTAGATAGACACAGGTCAAACTGTATATAGTACCAAAATCATCTCATTTACTGGATATATATATATATATATATATATACACACACACAGATGTGTATATATGTATATATATTTAATAATACATACAAACACTTAATGTATTTAGTCAAATGAAAAATGACTAATTTCCATTAATAAGTGTGTAAAAAATTAAACCAGACATATCTGAACAAGAGCAAAAAATGTCATTTTTTTATCTAAAACAATTACTAACATAATTGATAGCAGACACGAGTACATACAAATTCACAGTAAATTTGACAGTAAATTTGAATAAAAATAAATTAATGAGATAAATCTAAATTACAATAGAACAATAAATTTCAAAGCTTACAAGCTTTTTTGTTACTATTATATTTAAAACAGAAACTCGTTCGTTTGCGTCTTTATTAAAAAAAAAAAAAGAAATAAGTGGGTACATTTAGAAAAAACAAACGACTTTTCCTGTTACAAGAAACAAATTTAAATTTAATAATAATATAATTTGTGCAAAAAGGTAATAATATACAGAATAAACATAAATCAAATCAAGGAAGAGTAACCAGAATTCTACACGTAACTGGCCGGCTAAAGTTTGCTCCTCACGTGCTCACTTACCCACAACACCGACGTATAACGAACTGACACTTATCGTATATCACAGCCACGCAATTGCTACAGTCTTAGTATATTATTGTAAATATAATGTAATAATATAATAAAATAAAAAAAAATATATAAAAATTAAAGTTGCAATACGTGCGTCTCACACGACGCACGATGGGAAACTGAAATTTGAAATTCGAGCGTTCCGAGTTCCCGCCATTCGCGAGTCGTGACCGTGATCTGTTCAGGGTTGTCGCGTTGTCGCTAAAATTATGCATAAGTGAAAATAGGTTGTATAAAAAGCGAATGTAGTAAATCATACTTCCCATAAGTAATTTAAAAATAAATACAAATAAAATGGCAGTTTTTAACTTCAAAGGTTAGTCAAAAAAATCGTCAAAGGTTTCTTAAATATAAAGAACATTTTATTGTATTTTTTATACAAAATATATACTTAAAGCTATTTTACCAACAATGTTTATAATATTTTAAATATTTCAAAAGTGTATAGTAACAAAGAACAATGTCAACTAAAACAGAAGAAAAGGTAAGCAGATGTTTAAACAACAATACTTAAGAAATCGTTACCTTATTTATTCAAGAAAATTATGTTAATGTACGAAATTACACTACACAAGACCAACAGGAACAACCACATTAATAAAAAGATAACAAATTTAAATGAGAAAATTGTATACGAAAACGTGTTAACCGAAGCGAGTGAGGGTAAAACGTTTTTTTTTTGCTTCATCCTTTTATCCCGCATAGCAGGGTAGACAGAAAGTACCTAGTGTCGAGACACTCCGTACTTTACTTTTGACCGAATTCGAGATATTGCGTATTGAGTGGTGGGACTCAACGCCGCACTTTGCCTATTACCAGAGCGAGAAAGTAAAAAAAAATTAATATAATCACTCCACCGAATGTGGATCGAACCCACAACATCAATGCGCCTGACCGGCCTCACTTAGAAAAAATAACGGTAAAACTTTAACAATATTATTTTAAAATCTAAGTATATAAAGCACAAATATAAACAGTTACATTGTAGTTTCATATACATCTTCATCACTCATAGACGTTGATAGCTAATTAACATTCGCCTACAAGCCAGTTTATTAACTGGAAGAACAATTAAATAACCTGAGTGTGCACGACGAGTCAAGCAAATAACTAATAAAACATGCCAATATAATTTTATTCCCATATTATACACTACTTGTCGAATTTAACATACCAGGGTAGTGGGTTCGTTCTTACTAAGAAAAAAAACACAATACAATATCTTTTAAATAAGCAAATATACTGAAAATTAACTGGGTTAACAGCTATTTACGCTTAATGCGTACAAATAAAAAAAATACTTATGTGGCAACATTTACCTCGTTATAGATGTTTAAGGTCGATTGCCGTTAATATGAATTAATTCCTCTTTTAAATGAATTCTTGGATAATGTGAGACGTACGTTTCATATCTTTAAGTAAAACGCTCGTCTTATGTACAGCCTGACTACCTTATTTTGCAATTTAAACGTAGCGGAATGCAAAATAAAAGTATCTATATATATCTATAAATAATATTCGCCACCTTTAGCTTATTTACGAACACGAATACCTGTGAGGTGAGCATTAATTTAACAGTCTAATTTAATATAGTTATCACCACTTTGCCTTTCCAGTAGTCACAGTGAAACCACTGGCTGATTGTGAATGACAGTGAGGCGTAACCTTACAATTAGCTAAAGGCCATATTCATGTTAAAGACATTAATAAATTTTAAAGTGTTATTCGCATTCTGCAAAGTAACGAAATGACAAAAAAATTTTAATTTTAAATTAAACACGCCTCTTGAAAGTGGAAATCGTTAATGTTTGAACAGTATCCAACTCAACACACGGGTTCGAATCCCGCTTCTATCAAATTCGTATACAAAAATATTTATAAAGATTAAGAAATAGCAAAACCAAAATCTAACACACGCAACCCTGTTTCCCCGAGAAACGCGCAGAAATAGAGCGGGCTCAGTGCACTTGCACTACTTTGACCGACACCGACGACACCATTTTTTTTTGTTAAATTTCATTATTATTTAAGCTGTAATAACGATTATGTTAACATTACCTTTTATACATAAGACCATATTGGAGCAGTTGTTATGTACACCCCTGGTTACAGGGTCGACCCTTGTTAGACAAAAAAAAAACATACTTATATCTAGACAGAAAAAAAATGTTATTTAAAAAATAAAATGTTACCAATGAATACTTGAACAAATTCTAAAATATTATACCGACATAAAGCAAAAACATTGTATCCCTTTTTACGAAAATTACGCGGAAAGATGAGTATGAAATAAAGCATTAAAATTAGGTACAATTAATAAAATGAATGTAACACACGCTACCATGTGTTTGACGTGCATGTTCATACAAAGTGACAAATACGTTGCTAAGGTAACGCTTTGTTTACGCGCCAACGGAACATCTAGTACATCTATGTTGTACAAAATCAATACCAGTAGTCTTTCCTATCACCAATGCACATACGATGAAATAAATTTGCCTTGCAGATTCCTACTGATTCCTTGCAGATTCCTACTGATATAGGGGACTGAGAGATATAATTAATTAGTTTAGGAAATGTTTACGCAATAAGAATTTTACTTTAGAACGTCTGCATCTCTTAGTAATATAGTTCAAAAATATCATGTATCATAAGCTAATGATTAGGTTTAAAAGATTTTTTTTTAGTTAAATGGTGGAACTCAACGCCGCACTTTTTCTTTAAAGAGAAAGTAACTTAAAGCATTTCCGAGTGGAAATGGAATTCACATATTGGCATTACTTTTACTAGTATCTATTGTGTAACGTTTACTTTTTTATTATTGCTTAAACAAAGATGTTGGAGCGTAGCGGAAATCAACGCCGCATTTTGATTTTTCAGATCACAACAATCAAACTTTAAAACTATTCGGATTTCTAAGCGCAGCGTTAGGTTCCGCAACCTTAAAACACGGCATATCTAACGAATAGATGGCAACTGACTAACAAATATCATATCTAGTATCAATATCAGTAGAAACGGCAGATTTTTTTTATTAACCTTTTATACTTAGGTTATAGTTAAAATTGATTTTTGTACCTTATCAAAGACATTTGACATAGTTTGACTTTCACGCTATGTTTTTATTGTTTGTTATCTGGATTGCTCTTTGTACTACAAGTGTAGAGATAAGGATTTATTTTGTCGAAAGAGATTATATTTAAAAAAAAATAAGTGAACGACTGATAACACTGTATTTATATATATATATATATATTTATATATATATATATATATATATATATATTCATTCAAAAATATAAAATTTGTAATGTCATTTAATCGTTTCTTAATATTGATGTTATAAATAACAATATACTATAAATTAAACGTAATAATCGTCCCCAAGTGGGAACCGAACTTATAATCATCGTATCGATAGTCAGATTCTTTCCAACGATGGTGGTACCGTACACAAATTTGCACAAATAATTAAATATTAAAATTTATTTTCATTTTTAAATAAACAAAAAATATTTGCTTAATACAAGATATATATTATATGTATCAATCGACGTCTACTCAGTACTCGTTAATAAAGACTCCTACACACGCGAGACAATAGTGATACGTGTGTAGAGTATGACATAAGCGATGAAACGTTGGGTTGCCATGATTTATGATATTATTTTAATAAAATCAAATTTGCAAATAAAAAAAAATGATTCAAGCCATTCTTACTGTACCTTTATATGTATATACATATATGCATTTCATCTACAATATTATTAAAACAATAATGCAAATGTTTAACTTTGTTTGTAGCTAACGTATAAACGTCACCGACATAATATCCAACTAAAATACGTTTGACACCATGTAGCACGTATATGCGGCTAAGTACAAACACACTAGTTGCGAGTTCAAATACCTGTCGAGGTACAATCTATACAGTGTTCTCGGTATAATAAATCAAGTTCCGTGACATATAATTTTAAATTTACTTAAATTCAATGTATAATTAAAAAAAATATATAAAAAAACATACACTCACAGAAAGTATTACATTAGTATATATTTTCCCTGCAGTCGTTATTTCGTATTAAAATAGAATAGCTTAAGAGATAATGAAACAATAATACCCTCGTGTATAGGTCGTGCGATAGGTACTTGAGTCAACTGGTGTATACTTGACTGGCTCGAATGCATAGATACATAGAACTGCGAATATACTTTTTCTCGCATAGCAGGATAGACAGAAAGCACCTAGTGTCAAGACACTCCGTACTTAGCTTTCCACCAAACTCGAGACATTGCGTGTTGAGTGGCAGAACTCAACGCTACACTTTGTTTTACTATAGCGAGGAATCGAACTCACAACCGATCACGTTTACAGTCAGATGCTGTCCCACTGCGCCACGACCGACCTCTAAGAAGTAGTAAATGACCTATAACAGTAAAATTTATAGAAGAACTAGATAAAGAAGCCAAGTGCGAGTGAATTTTAAGTACGCCATTATAGGTCAGTACAGGCTAGTTACGGGGCTGAAGGTATGTGCGATAGTTGCCGCTATGATTTTCAGTCGAGGGAATATTCACAAAACCGACCTTAGTACGCAATAACACTGAAATGCGAGAATAAACGATAAAAGAAGAAAACATGGGGTAAACATTTATTTATTCCACAATTGAGTGGCGGATCTTAACGCTGCGCTTTGTCTGACCAGAGCGAAGAAATGAGAATAAATTTTCAATATAACTATGGAATAAATACCAAAAGTTGTTTCCTAACTACATAATGAGATGAGATATTTTAAAATATGTAAAACATATATTAAAATATCTCAAGTAAAATATAAAGAACAGAACGGAATGATTTGAAAATATTAATATATTTACGTTTAATCAGTTAATTGACAATAAAAGGTCTTCTGTAATAAGTCTAATTGAATAAAAAATCTCAAAAATACCCATAATGTTCATATTTGTACATACAAGTAGTATTTCTTTAAAATTCTAAAATAAAAAAAAAAACAAATACTATCGTAAATTATTTTCCATATGACACACAGCCGGATGTCATTGAACGTTTGAAAAAATATAACCGTCTGTTGATAAAGTGGGGTTGAATTCAGATGCGTTTCCGGTGAATGAACTTTAACAGATAAAAATGATATGCAAATAAATATGCGTGTAAATACGATCGATCGATCGATTAGTAGGTTCGATTTCCACTTGGGGTAATAACGGAGTTAAGTTTCGCTCAATTCACACAATGCAATGTCTCGATTTCGGGAAGGAATTGAAGAACGAGTGGTTTTGACACTTCTGGATACTACATGTTTTTTTAATGTACAAATCAAACCCAGAACCGGAGTGTTTACAGTTGGACTTTATTCCAATACACTACGATAACCTTATTATAATTAATAATAAATAAATATAATTAAAAAATATATATTAAAAAAAATGATGGTGACTCTACAGACGGTGGAAACTGAGACACTTCGGAGGCGGTCGCCAACAACAGGATAACTAGGGAGCGAAGTCCACTCAAGAAAATAGACACTCAACACTTATTACGTAAAACATCGTAACAACTTCTGTTTCATTTCAATAAATTATCAACTAGGGTTGTATATATATTTTAGTGTAATATGGAGGACTGGAGAGGACAGTGACAGTAGAACGAAAGATCTACGAGTGGAAGTATAGGGAATGTAATTAATAATTATTATAAAGGTGAAAATTTATTTTATTCATGAGTTTTAAATTATATTTTTAGAAAAATATGTAATGCAGATTAAATTTAATACAAAAGTATATACTTTTTTTAATTTCTTAAATGTGTTTACGTTACTCTTGCAAACAGACAACCTTAACCTAACCCCAACATTTTTGAACAAAAAGAAGTGATTTATTACAAAATTCTATTTATAATTCACTTAAAATAATATACACCTATTACAAAAACAAAAAAAAACTAAAAAAAAAAATTATTATCCTAAAAAATAGGACTCATAACATTTAAACAAAAAAAAACCTAGGAACAAAACCTTGGAATTCTGGGACACAGGATAGCTGTGTAGTAAAAAATTCCGTGGTAACACTACAAGCGGATGGTGGATAACGGAAGGCGATACTCGCGCGGCGGAGCGGATAGGATAATGGCTGAGGGCGAAGTCCACGCTCGGACTAAAATAGACCCGCGTAATATACAAAATATGATTAAAATTAAAAAAAAAACCGCCAGTCGGTAAGTCTATCTATGCACATTTTTAATATTCCTTCCTTCGGTTGTGAGATTAAAAAAATATAGCCTTGTAATACGTTCCACTATTATTTGCTATTATTAAAATTCAATTATGCATTTTGAACTAAAGGATTTGAATCTAATATTAATAATTCTTCACACGCTTGTCACAACAGATTACAAAAAAAACAGCAGGACAGCGTCTGGTTGTAAACGCTATCGTTTTTGAGTTCGATTCCCACTCGGGGGATTTATTATATTTAAAGTTGAGTTCCATCATTCAACACGCAATGTCTCGAATTCGGTGAGGCGAAGTACGGAGTGTCGTGACACTAGGTATTTTCTGTCTAACTTGTTATGCGGGGTGAAAGCGTTATAGTGCTTGTCGTTTTAAATACAATTAATTGTGGGAACGTTCCTCAAACGACGAATTCAATAATTAGATGGCGTTTATTTCTCCATAATTAGTATGACAAAACGTAGCGTTTAACACGCAATGTCTAAATTTCGGATGAAAAGTGTTTTGGCATTTGAGTTCTTTCTATTTGTGACTACTTGATATGCGGGAATAAGCGTGAAACTGCAAAAACAAACGGAAACGGAGTGTCTTGACACCCAGATAGTCTCTGACCACCTTGCTATACGGGGATAAAGCATAAAACACACTCACAGACTTCATTATAATGTATACTTACTTACTAATGTTATTTTTATTCCTATAAAAACACTTTCTTGTAAACAGTGATCAATCAAGGAAGTACCAGCGTAAATATTTTCATTGATGTTGAACTTCAGACTGGGACAGACTTTAGATACGAAGGTCAGATACGTTATCGAGGGCCGCTTAGGGTGAAATGATAACGTATCACACTGACCTGTCACTTTCTGCTTATCACCGATGTTAGATGAGTTTTGGTTTAAAGTCTGGTTTTACTATAAATATAATTGTAAGTTGTTTTGAGCTTCACGCCTCTATCCCGCGTAGCAGGGTAGACAGAAAGTACCTAGTGTCAAGACACTCTGTACTGCGCTTTTCGCCGAAATGGAGACATTGGGTGTTGGGTGGCGGAAATTACCAGAGCGATGAAGTGCAAATAATTTAAATACAATCACTTTCCCCCTGAGTGGTAATCGAAGCCACAAACGACCGCGTTTACAATCGGACGCTGTTCCACTGCAAGACCAGCATCAATAAAATTTAATAAAGAAGTAATTGGTGAAAGTATAATATGAGATACTAAAACGCTCCGCCTCTCTCTCTCTTCTCCCTTAACTCGCTACCCTCCGGCCTTTGCTCTCGCGGGCTAGACTATGTTTGTTACAATAAAAAATTCAATCCATCTTTCCAGCAAACTGAGTATTAAAAATAATAAAAGAACAAAGGCCGGTCGTGGCGCAGTGTGACAGCGTCTGACTAACGCGACCTGTTGTGGGTTCGATTCCCACTCGGGGGAGTGATTATATTCAAATTATTTTCACTTCCTCGCTCTGGTAAAGATAAAGTGCGGCGTTGAGTTCCACCACTCAACACGCAATGTCTCGACTTTGGTGGAAGTGAAGTACGGAGTGTGTTGACACTAGGTACTTTCTGTCTACCCTGCTATGCGGATAAAAGCGTGAAGCTAAAAAACAAGAACAATTGCCCATACGAATGACATTTATATTGAACACAAAGAGATTACATTTCGAGACATTAATGTAGTTTCGTCTTTATGCTTTAATTTGAGGATGAAATTGTGACCGATAGTAAATCAGAGTTTATAAGAGCTTAGCTTTGCGCTTTTATAGCATAGCAGGGTAGACAGGAAGTATCTAGTGTCAACAGATTCCGTATTCCGCTTTCTGCCAAATTCCCGTTAAGTGGCGGAACTCAACGCCGCTCCTTGTCTTAATAGACATAATATAAAAGGAAATGGATATAATTTAAGTATATCCGAAAACGCACAAGTGGAAACTATGGCTTAGCGGTCAAAGCGCTTGGACGGTTTCCGAGTGACGTGCGTTCTTATTCCGCTGCGTTCAAAATTTTTAAACGTTTTTTCAAAAATAAAATCATATCTCCCGAGAGGGAATCGAACCCACAACCGTTTTACAGACAGACGCTGTCCCACTGCGCCACGACCAGCGTCTAAAACAAGACTTCAATAGGCGAAATGACAGCGCTATTGATATATTGTGACAAATTTATCGTTAGCGGAGCGCAAGACGAATATAACTAAAGGATTTTCAAGATTTAGACATTTTTTCATGTATCTACCACAAATAATAAGGCAGTAGAGAAGCTAGTAAAACACAATCTTGTCTTTTCATTCAATATCTATACAAATATATTTGGCGTAACCTAACACCGCGCGTTTTATAATCAGAGTGAGTAGGTATAGACATTTTTTGTTATTTTATCTAGAACGGTACGGTGGATCGTTCAAATATAATTTATGTATTAAAATATATATAAAATCAGCGCGAGGGTAACGCACCCGTCAAAACAACGCCCTTGACAATGTGACGCAGAACTTTTGTAAACAGATCGGCAATTACTCATGGGTATATCGCAAGTATATTAAAATTGATATTTAGTGGTAAGAGATGGTACAAGCATTTTTGTTTATTTCGATTTTATATAAATTTATTAAAAAAAAATGAAAATCCTTTATTTTTTAAAGCGTTAAATATTTCGTTAGCATTATACGATTGAGGCCGGTCGTGGCGCAGTGTGACAGCGTCTGACTATAATCGCGATCGGTTGTGGTTTGGATCTCCACTCGGGGGGAATGATTATATTTAAATTATTTACACTTCCTCACTCTGGTAAAATACAAAGTGCGGAGTTGAGTTCCACCATTCAACACACAATGTCTCTAATTCTGTGGAAAGTAAAGTACGGAGTGTCTTGACACTAGGTACTTTCTGTCTACCCTGCTATGCGGGATAATAGCGTGAAGCTAAAAAAAAGATCATTTTTTTACTTCAGTGAGTTAATGCCCCAGTCCTGAGAACAATTGACGCAAGGAAACTTTACTTTTTAAAACTCAATCATTTAGAGATATACCGAGTAATGAAACAAAAAATAAAAAAAAAAGTATGACACTAGAAAGTTAGAAAGGACACGTAAAGAGAAAGAGTAGCCCCATAATATTTTAATATTAACCTATAGAATTATTAAAAATATTCAGATTACGCTAAAGATATTATAAAATTGGTAAATTTTGAACCTGCGCCTGTTGGAATCTGTCCAAGGACCATTCGTTGAGATTATGCAAACAGAATTTCTGAATGTTAAAGCACATTTTGTGTCATGTTTAAAGGTCACGTTCGTCTTAACTGAGACTGAATGATAAAATTTGATACAAACATACGAAAATTATCTTCTATAAATGCATATGTATGTATATAGACTATTATAGTTAAAAAAATGTTGTCAGTCCGTTTGTTTGTTCCAGCTTATACCTGGACCGACCTGACATGATAGATTGTAACGAAATTTTTACGAACAGAAACTGATAAAACAAGAACTGAGTCTATTTTTACTTAAAAATATATAAAACAAAGATCGCAAGTCGCAGGCATTGCTAGTGCTTTATAAACATTTACAAAACCGAATATACAGAATATATTGTATATAGCTTTTAAAAGGTGTCGTAGTTCGGAATGTGGTTGTCATTGAATATATTACAATAAAGAGTTTTGACTAATATTAAAGATTTATTGCACTCTTAGTATAAGAAAACAATTTAAAAACCTATAAAACATTTAACGTTCTGGCGAACGCATGGCGTGGTGGTAAGAGCACTTGGACAGTTTCCAAGAGATGCGGGTTCCAATTTCAATGTGCTTAAATATTTATACCTTTTTTAAAAATGTTACTTATTATAGTTGTGGTGACGAGTCAGAGATATATTTATATATAAATATCTTAAATCATATTTGTTAACTAATCTTATTAGTCAAAGAAAAAATTTAGATTTCCTCATAGGATATAGTGTTAAGTTTTGAAATTAGCCAAACTATTATATAGTTAATGAGAATTTAATATACCTTTAACTTCATTTCGGACATTCTGCGTTAAAAGGCAGAACTCAATAAAGAAAGTATTTTATCAATAAACCGGCTTGGAAAACATATATAATCATT
Organism: Dryadula phaetusa; assembly: GCA_032432895.1. Taxonomy (NCBI): domain Eukaryota; kingdom Metazoa; phylum Arthropoda; class Insecta; order Lepidoptera; family Nymphalidae; genus Dryadula; species Dryadula phaetusa. The sequence continues at coordinate 755,157 of JAOYRS010000003.1, forward strand.
TCATTGAGTGGAAATCAAACCTACAACCATTCCACCTCACTTACAATACAATAGTATCCTAACTCAAAATTTAATAAATTTGACATAGTTCTTTAATTAAATATTGTGTTTAAAAAACTATGTCAAATTCAATAAATTTTGACGTAGGACTATTTAATTATTAATGCGATATATACACTCCGACACTAGACACTGTACCATGAACAAATTATCAAAATTTTGATAGTAAAAATGTATCATGTAGTAAAGAACAAAAAACAGAGCATTGCAGACCTCAATGATATATATGTTAAAGATATGGAATAAAATTTTGTATAACTTATTATAAAGACTGTATAAAATAAGTGTTAAAGCAAGTAAAGTGCAAGAAACAGTGTCGAGACACTCAGTCCTCTGCTGTCTGTATGAAGTTGAAATCTTGTAACTGCATGGTAGAACTCAGTGATGTCAATTCTCATTAAAGAGCAAGAAAATGAACATAAATTCAATATAATTCTAGAATATGTAAGTAATATAACTATTAACATTACCTTAAACAATAATAACTGTGCAATTACTTATATTGTGATTACTTGAGCAAAGTCTATAAGTAAAAACATAAATAATTACTTTTATTTAAGTAACTCCGCTTAATAAATAGTATGTCTTAAGAACCTTATGTTAATATCTCTATAAATTATACTTTATAATATGGTAGACGGAAGAATTTTATTTTTTTAACATATAGCAATAAATTTCAAAAATATTAAAGATAATATTTTATGACAACATTATAACTTATTATATATTTATTTCAGTAAAATCAAAAGAACCTTATGTTAATATCTCTATAAATTATACTTTATAATATGGTAGACGGAAGAATTTTATTTTTTTTAACAAATAGCAATAAATTTCAAAAATATTTAAGATAATATTTTATGACAACATTATAACTTATTATATATTTATTTCAGTAAAAAAACTTTCTACATAATATACTCTGTAATTAGAGCTATATGTGTGACATTGAAATCATATGTGGTATTCCCCATACAAATCAATAACATCTGTTAACTTACCATGGTCAGAGAAATAAAAGTTGAGTATCACATTATGTTATTGTAAATAAATTATAAAAACGGGTTATTAAAATTACTTTTATAATTTCAAAAATCTGTTACTATTCTTTTTTTATACTTGTTTAAAATACAATAAGCAAAGATGGTACATTTTTTTGTTCATATGACCAAAATATTAGGTTTTTATTCTATTGCAGGAGACAAAAGCGATTAATAACAAATATATTTATAATGTTAATCTGTTGTTATTACATATTGGAAATTTTACTATTTGAATATTTCGTAAGAACTTAGTAAAGTAATATAGAAAAATAAAATAAAGGCAAAAATATGAAAATGCCACAAAGACGAAGGTATGAGTTTAGAGATTGCGCGCCGCATCGTAAATTATATAAAACAAATACTTTTGTATTAATACATTTCTGTTATATGACGTAGAAAAATATATAAAAGTTTTATATTTGTGCATTTACCATTTTGATTTCAAATATAGGGAAAAATATAACATCTCAATTTGAAAAAAATTATAGGTTATAAGAGGTACGTTCACTTTCATTTCTACCTGCATTATTTATGGATAAAATGCATACTACAATTTATTACAGACACTCACCTCAGATTTATCTTCGTTCACGTTTTCGCCGAGAAAATAACAAGTGTAAAATTAACACAGAATTTTATATTTATTTAATAAACACTAGCAAAATGTACTAATCCGCAAACCGGACCAATCCGTACTTAGTGACGTATGATCACATCAATAGAGTTTAGCTGTCAAATAATCGATTTTTGAGAATCGATTTGTCGCCTAACAAAAATATCTTACAAAACAATTAAACCATATTAATCAAAATCAATATATTATATATAATTTTCAGCTTAAATACTATATTAAATATAAATTAAAAGTAATTAATATGCAAATATAACAAATATGAAAATATTAATCGAATATTTAGTACACAATGATATCGATAACATGTTGAATGTGCTGTATTGCCTAGGGGTGGGGATGCGCGCCAATCAGAGCGCGGCAAGCCGTCTGAAAAGGTGGCGTGATCTCTACGTCACTATATACATAATATAACATAACTTGGTATTGATCAATACACAAAATTAAGACGTAAGTTAATTTAAAAATTATTTAAACTAAAATAAAATGACAATATTAGCGGATAATACTTCATATTTGTGTTGTATTACTTAATTATAAAAAGGTTTTTAAGTTTGTGATATTTGTAATTTTATTTAGAAGAGACATCTAGTGTTGTTTTAACAAACTAATTTTATAAACACCAGTAAAGAAATTTGTTACTAAAAGTAATTTATTTTATATTTGTATATATATATATATATATATATATATATATATATATATATATATATATATATATATATATTCAGTCCAGCGGGCCAGAGGGCGTCCTACACTACGTTTGCCAAGACGCGGTCTCCACTCCAGGACTCGTCTGCTCCAACGGCCATCGGTCCTGCGACAGACGTGACCGGCCCATTGCCACTTCAGCTTACTGATTTTGCGAGCTACGTCGGTTACTTTAGTTCTTTAGTTCTCTCACGGATAACCTCATTCCTGATTTTATCCTTGAGAGAGACCCCGAGCATAGCTCGCTCCATAGCTCGCTGAGCGACTTTAAATCTGTGGACCAGCCCTACTGTCAGTGTCCACGTCTCGGCATAGTATGTCATTACAGGTAGGACACATTGCTCAAAAACCTGAGGACATACGCAAGGTTGCCGGAGCAGGCTGGATGAGGGTTGCGGAGGACCGGGATGTTTGGCGCAAACTTGGGGAGGCCTATGTCCAGCAGTGGACTGCAATTGGCTGACGATACGATACGATATATATATATATATATATATATATATATATATATATATATATATATACATATATATATATATATATATGTGTGTGTGTGTGTGTGTGTATATATACTACGGACAACTGTAGTGTCCGAAACGTCAGGTTTCCAAACATTTATTTTTCGAATACTAAAATATACACGATTAATCCGTTTAAAATAGTTTCATTTCTAATGTGTAAAAATCACGAAACTCAAAGATCTTATTAATTACAGTTTTTATTAGACAACTATTTTCACACGTGATGATTACCTAGTATTTAATGTGTAATTTTACATTCTTTTACTTATTAGCTTCACGCTTCTTATCCCGTGTTGCAGTGAACAGAAAGTACGTAGTGTCAAAACACTCCATACTCCGCTTTCGCGCGTTGCGTGGCGAAAGTCAACGTCGGTCTTTCTTGCCATAGCGAGGATATGAAAATAATTTATTCCCCCCGAGTGGGAATCGAAACAACAAACAATCGCTTTTACAGTCGGACGCTGTCATTGCGTCACGACCGGCCCCTGAAAACCGTCTCTGACTGCTAAGCCATGTGTTCTACATCTAGTTGAAATTCTTATGGGTCTTATGGGTTGTTAGCATATAATTATTTAGTTTGTAACAAAACGTATAACAATTTTCAAAAGGCGCGGGTTCGAATCCTGCTGCGTTCAAAATATTTATTTATATACGTTTTTTCGTCAAAAAATGTTTTTTAATTATTTTGTGTAGAAAATAGATATTTAGTTTAAAAACAAAAGGCGAAGGATAAAATGAAGGAGACATTAAGTTTCGACATTCTTTTATTTCATCACTTAAAAAATGTTTTAATTACAATTAGGAAACGCAACAGGTTTGGAATCAACTTTTTTTACAGAAACCTATAAATACAGAAAGCTAGAAGTACCATGACAGAGGACCAAATAAAAAAAAACAAGTCTGTTTATTTCATGTCCTGACCAGCAGTAAAATTAATAATAATAATATACAGATATATATATATATATATATATATATATATATATATATATATATATATATATATATGTATATATATATATATGTATATATATATATATATATATATATATATATATAATTTTAAATTTTATTTTTCCTTACCCAACTATTGTTTTATTTAAGATATATTATTTACTATATAGCATTAAGGTTAAACTGATTCTGAGATTCAAATGTATGCATTATTTATAAAAAAATAATTTGTTATTTTGACACTTAAAACAATGGGCCAATGATATTAAATTTATTTACCAATTTTCTTTATGAAAAAGTCAGCCATTACTAGTTTAACACTAAAAAGAATAACCTTTTTAGTGTTTCAAAATATTTATATCTCATTTAAAAAAAACAATTAAAAAAAAAGAATAATTATATCAAATATTACAGAAAACATATACACTAATATTTATATTCAAGACATTTTTTTAATTTATATTGCATGGAACTATAACGGATTATAATTCATAGCTGTTCGACCAGAACTGTACACACAACCTAAAACTTGATAATAACCAAAAATTCAGTATTTTTATAGGAAAATTAAAAAAAAAATACTCTGTCATGGACAAAAAAAAATCAGAACAACTCAATCAGATTGAGAGTAAAAAAAAGCATGTAAACAAAGGTGTCATCCCTTTTCACCTTCAAGTAATTACTAAGTTACAGGAAGAGCTTCTATTATAAGTGAATTATTTACAACTAAATTAATTAATTAATTTATTTAATAACTACTATCTAACGTTTGTTTCAGTCGTGAATTATTTCATGACATTATCATTATTGGAATATTGCCCTCGTAGAGTGGAATTAAAATAATTAAAAAAAAAATGATTTAAGTACACTAAAATGTAACAACTTGTAAAATTATTAAATATGAAATTCAAATAAAAGACGGTGTTTTATTGAATAATAAAGATTAGGATGTTACATTTTAGCGTCCGTACAAACACATGTTTTTTACAACTATTGCTTTTACTAAAATATTCATATAAAAACTGAAAAAAATCTAGAAATTTGGGGTGACAGTTTCAAAATTTAAACTACACAGTATTGCTTGAAAGAAAAAAAAAACAATTAAATAATTACAATATAACAATAACCATTAAATAAATAAAAATCATTTATTTATTTTAATTCTTTTTTACTGAATACATATATATCGACAAATCCTAAGCAATTGTAATTTTTTTCTCAGTAAAAAAGGTTTTTTATATACATTATCGGATGCTATAATCTTTATAATTGAATTCTCTATAAAAAACGTATCGTATGCAATTATTAACTAAAAAGAATTTTACATAGAATGACATTTTTTTTTTAAATAAACATTTAAAAATACTGCACTAAAGAGGGTGTTACTTACATATTGTGTATTGAAGCCAATTGTCAAAAGACGTGGTAGCAAAAAAATAAGGTATTTTAAAAAAAAATCAGATATTATTCTAAATAAATGTAACAATTCTGTTAAAAATTTGATTCCCACCAATTAGGTAATATTTTTACACTAAGACATTATATATTGGAAACAAAAACAACGTAATATTAAAAAAATAATGCAGTGGAATAATAATTAGTTTAGAAAAGTACCTTATTGGATTCAAATACCAATAACAAAAAAAAAAAAACAGCCGTCCGTTGCTAAGAAACAACAAACGATCAACACTCATCGGCGTCAAACTCCGCAATGCACACAATCGGATCGCCGCGTCTTTTGACAATGGGGCCGCGGCGTACACGTCTAGAGCAACAACTTGGCCTGCAGTATTTCCAGGGCGGCCTTCCTCCTGAGGTAGGGCATGTTGGCCTGCGAGAAGGTGTAGGGCGCGTCGCGGCACGAGAACTCCGCGAACGTGCACGCGAACACGCCGCAGTCGCTGCCGTTCATCTGCTGCGGGATGTCCTGTTGGTACGCGCACGGGGCAGTTTTCAAAAGGTGGGTTTTTTTAAAAGGGAAACAATTTTGTGATACGTGTGATTTTTGTGTTCTCAACGCACGCAAGGTAAGCTTTAAAAATATACAAATTTTGTCCTGTTTTCTAAATATTTTTTTTATTACTAAGCGCAGTGCAGAGTGTCTTGACACTGGGTAAGCTGTTTACCCTGCTATGCGTGATAAGCTAAAGGGCTATGACTTTAAACTAAAGTTAGAAGTTAAAATAATAACACATATTAAGTCATTTATGCATCATTTTGAGCACAGTGGGAAAGCAACTAAGTGTAATTGATTGGTCGTGGGTTCGATTCCCATAATGGATGACATTATTACCTTCAGGTTTTGCGTAGTCCATCCGCTGTCGTCGAAGGGCTCCCCTTTCTTGTCGCGGTGCTCGTCCCTGAGGTACTGCAGCAGCGCGTCCAGGCAGCGCTGGTTGGAGGCGCCCATGCTGTCCAGGTAGCTGATGCGGCGGCTGCGGAAGTCCACCACGCTCAGGCACCAGTGCACGCCCAGGTGCACCGGCACCACCAGCAGCGAGTATGAGAAGATGTCCACCTGGAGATGGAACAAAAATGTTAGCCAATGGGACAGCGTCTGGCTACAAAAGCGATTAGTCGCCAATTCGATTCCCAGAATTAAGGTTCAAGATAATGTGATGAGTGATAATCAACGCCGCCATAATGAAATGAGAAAATGAAAATCATTTAAATAAAATTGGAGTTGAACCTACTTCCAACAGGTTTACACTCCGATATCAGACCCACTGCGTTAAGTTAGTTACCTCTTATATAATACCAATCAAATTAATAAATATTTAAATTTTCAGTAAACGTATTCAGTGTAAATATGATATCTAAAATCTTCGCCATAACAGCCGAAAATGAGATTAAGTATATAAGAATGGTGTACAGTTAAATGTCGTTCGTTTTATATTTCAATACATATATATATATATATATATATATATATATATATATATATATATATATATATATATATGCATGTAATTTTTATAATCTGTAAAGGTAAATGTTATCACACGGGAAAATGGTTACTTTTTTAATTTATTTGCATTTCTCCGCTCTGGTAAGACAAAGCGCGGCGTTGAGTTCACCATACAACACGCAATGCCTTAATTTCGGGCGGAAACTAGTCAACGAAGTGTCTTGACACTAGGTAGTCTCTGCTCTGTGGTATAAAGTTTAAAGTTGTAAAAAAAATTGTGAAGCAGAAGTGACAATGTTTTCGTCTCAAACCGGGATCCGAACCCACTCTCACCTTCCTGGTCCACCGCCGAAGCCCCGCTTGCCCGCTCTGCATCAACTTCGGGTAGAAGAATGTATTTGTTGCGTACACCTGAAACAATAACGCCATATTTTATTATATTTAAAATGTTATTCCCTATTTAGGATTAGAAAACATTAAAATTAAAAAAATTCAAAGCATTTAGACAGCACGGCCTAACGGTTGGACGGAGCTATAACGGTTTCGTTGGAACGCAGGTTCCAATTCCGAAATCGAATCTTTTTTATAAATAATAAAGCCAATCATTCTTTTTATACGTTATTATAAATAGATAAAAAATAGGTTAAAACAATTAGAAGTACCCCTCATAAATAATATTCTCGTTTTCTATGTCAACTTGGCCAATCAATATAAGTACATGTGTGTACAATGAAAACAAATTTATATATAATCGTCAAAATGGGAATCGAACTCATAGCCCGTAAATATTGTTTTCAATTACACAAAAAACCCAAGCGATGCAGCAATACGGCCATAATATTGTTTATTTTTTTCTTTCAGCTTCACACTTCATCGCGCATAGCAGAAGTCAGAAGCGACCTAGTGTCAAGACACTCCGTTGATTGCTTTCCGTCCGACATTGAGACATTGCGTGTTGAGTGTTTAAATCAACACCGCGTTTTGTCTTACCAGAGCGAAAGAATGAGGATAAAACATATGTATAACCCACACACCCTTTAATCGTATTTACAGTCTGATGGTGTCCCATGACTGCCTCAAAATTAAAATTACAATGTTAAATTAATTTCAAGCAAAACATCTTAATACAATATTTTCATATTCACCTTCGGCAGATCCTCCTTTTCTTCACTCCTCTGCATCAGGAGGTTCATGTAGAAGTTAATCACTTCATCATTCAACCAGTTCAGTCCAGCCAGCGTCTGCAGGTCGCGCCTGAAAATTATTTCCCACATCGTACAGTAAAAAAAAATACAGTGATTTGTTTACAAATTAAAAAAAAAACCCGCGTAGTAGCGTAGACGGTACCTAGTGTCAAGATACTCTATGGAGTTTGATGGAAAGCCAAGTACTCGGAACTCAACTTCTCTTGACATTTAAATTTATCACCAAAATGTTTAAAAATTAACAATAAATTCTATTGAAATTTTTGGATTACATATAAGGGTCAGACATAACATCATGTGTAGTATATATTCAGAGATCAGTAGTTATTTAGGCCAGATCTCATTTAGTACAAAATTCATATGAAAATTCCCAATTAAAAGCATTCTCACAATAAAGGAGCTACTTCAAGTGTTTGTACATAAAAACAGAACATTATAAGCCAAAAAAATGAGAACAATATTGCAAAGAGATCAATTTAAAAATGGTAACAATGTCAACTTTATTATTTAAATCACTTAAGAATTAAAGCTATGTATTAAATATATTTTAATAATTGACCATTAACATACCTGTGTATCCTCAAATTGAACTTCTCGACCATGAGCTGGTTGGGCGGGCCGGGCCCCAGCGCCTTGCCCACCAGCCTCTCCTGCTCGGCGCTGAGCGCCGGCAGCTCCGCCACGGGCGGCACCTCCTCGATGAGGCTCTCCGGTATACTAAACTCATATTTTAACTTATGCTCTAAATGTGCTACTTTTTGTTCGTGTATCACTTTCGATATGATGTCCGACTCGCGCTTGGCGTCTCTTATTTTCTCTTTACTTTCCGTATGTTTCTTTTTGTACTTGGAGTTTATCCTGGACAGCCATTCGCCGGACGTGACCGCCCTGTCCCGCAGCGAGTCCCGTAACGAGTTCACGGGCTCAATCCTCACGGAGGAGGACGTACTGGTTTCCGAGGGTACCACCTCCACCTCCGAGTCCGAGGAGTTTATTGAAGCGACCGTGATAGGATCGTACTCCTTGGTGGTCTCGTTCTCCTTGTCCACTCCGAGACCTCTCTCGACTAGTTTGATTTCATTGAGGGCGTTTCTTTGAGCCCTCTGAGTGAGACGGAAGGCGGCAGACTCTTCGGCCAGGTTAATGATATCAGGCTTCCCGGGAGCGGTGCCGGCGAACCTTCGTATCAGCTCCTGGTATTTCGTCTTTTCGGCCAGGTTGAACACCTCCGAGAGGGTGGCCCAGGCGCTGCCGTTCAGCCCTCTGCTCTTCCCCAGTGGTGTGCTCCTCTGAGTTTGCATCCACCTGGCCACCGTGGTCGGCGGCTTCTTGTACACTTTCGTAATGCCCGCCGGCGCTTTGAATTTACTATATGTTTTGGGTGAACAATTTAAATTCCTGTCGTTTGACTTCCGACATATTTTATAATATTTTACTCCATCACTCTCTTTTTCCGTGTTATGAGATTTATTAATAAAGAATTTGTATGGTTTGATTGGTGGTGGGGTTGTGACCTTCTTGACAAATATAACGTCATCGTCCTGTCCGTCAATATTGTGTTCATTGTCGTCCTCCCCTTCCAGGTCTATGTACACTTTTGGTGACTTCTTCGATTCGGGTTTTGCCTCTACCCATGTTACCTGAAATGTGTCAAATTGTCCAAATCACTGATTGGTGTGCTATTTAATTGTTATACACATAATAAATTTATTGACTTTTGTTTGAGTCTAATTAGCTTTTTTTAAGGTTTTTCGAAAAAAAAGCAATTTTGAAAAAGACGCATGGCATATCCAAGAGGCGCAGCTTCGAATCCCGCTGCGTTCAATTTTTTTATAAAATTTTTCAAAAATGTTTTCTAATTCTAAATGTGGAATAACACTTTAAGTAAAAATTCCATCAAAATCAGTATAGCCATTATATACATTAGTTTAAACAAACAGAAAAAAATTGGAAAAAAACATAATTGTTATGTATGTACAAAGTGGTTCTTTTAACATTACAGACAGACATTACAATTTTATAAATCTGTAAAATAAATAAAAAAGTTTACCAGTACTAATTGACTGGCAGAAAATATACAGGTTAATAAAAGAGTTATTTAATTTGTTACTAATATTAAGGAGTGCACGGGAACAACAAAAGAATTATTTTTTTATCTTCACACTTTTATCTGGCATAACAAGGTAGACAGAAAATACAGGGTAGACACTACAGTAGGTGTCAAGACACTCCAAACTCAGCTTTCTGCTAAATCTAACACATTGCTGTTGAGTGGCAGAGCTCTATGCCTTGCTTTGTCTTACCAAAGTGAGGAAATGAAAATAATTGAATTATAATCATTTCCCTGTGGGATACAACCCCACAACTTTAAATTTATTGTTACTACAAAAAACATATAATTAAATTTATTATGATATAAATTCAAGATACCTCTTGTTCATTGTCATCTTCCTCTTCCAGATCTATGTACACTTTTGGTGGTTTCTTTGATTCCGATTTTGCTTCTACCCATGTTACCTGAAATGTATGAATTATTCCATAAACAGATGGACATGCAATTTAATTTGCTATATACATAATCAATGTTTAATTTTATAAAATACAAAGTGAAATAATTTACTATTGGTTCACTACAGTTAATGCCTCAGACCTAAGACTCGATAAAATGGAATTATTCTCAGAAGTTTTCAGCCTTATTCATATAAAAATATAAAGCTCAGACCAATTATTACTTAATAGAAGTTTCAAAATCATAGGATCAACCGGATTAATTGTGTATATTTTGGTATTCGAAAATACATTTTGGACACCTGACGTTTCAAACACTTTACAGTAGTCCGTGGTCACAGGTAGACTGACTAACAAAATATATGTGATTAATACGATTAAAATAGATTCATATACAATGTATAAAAATCGCGAACATCAAAGATCTTATCATAGGATCAAGGTTTTAACAAACATTTATAGTTAATATTTCATTAACTACATTTTAAATACATACTTAAATACAATAGGAGTCCAATCCTGCATATTGGCTTATGATTATTGGAATAAATTAAATTTTTTATATGTTGTAAAGCTAAAACATATTACTGGGTTGTAGGATTGAATGACAATCAATAAGAACATAAAAACTACATTATTAATATTGCTATTTACTATGTAATATTATGATAATAAATGCTTGAATAACAGGTCTTACTGGTGTGTGTGTTCTTGGTTTCCTTGATGGAGTAGAAGGGCCATTTGATGTAACATCCACTAATTTAATCGGCACTGTTCTGACACGGCTACTCAATTTGGATATTCCTTCATTTGGTGTAGAAGTACTGGGATGGCCAGTTTCTAACTGAATTGGTACATATCTCACATTTTTACTACATTTTTCTTCTTCCCAAATATCTGTAAGTAAGACATGCATTATAAGCTTCTATCATAGCGCATAGACTGGACTGATCAAGAACTGTGGTACAGATACTACCTTTAGATTCCATTATATCAGGGAACGATGTTTTTCTCAATTTCCTTAGTCTCTTAAAAGCCGGTGTGTCATCGTCAGAAGAGATATCATCCTCGTTCCTGTAACAGCGAGGTTTAAGAAAATCATACTTAGACTAAGTATTTCAATGATAAGAAATACTGTATTTACATCCAAAATTTAGAAGCCACATTTAAAGGTATTTTGATCATATTCCGTGTTGTTTTTGAATTCTAAATACAACATTTCTCTGACTTTGCCGCCATAACCGAATTATAGTGTTGTAAACAAGAAATGTCAAACGCATACCTGTCTCTTTTGAAGCTTGTCTTGATCGCGGGATCATCGTCGTTCCGTGCAAATGACTTAAGTAATGTACGCACATAAGTCACTATGGCATTCATTTTAAGTAATTATGTTTCCATTACCGTTGTTAATGTTTTGAAAGGTTCTAAAATTATAAAATGTAAAACACTACTCGTCGCAACGACACCACACAACAGCGGTGAAACATAACCACAGACTAAATACACGAGTGCAGGTTACTAAACACTTATAACTTGCACAGAGTATACAATAAACATTCCAGGATGTAAACAACGTATAGGAATTTTATTCACTACAAATTGACAAAATACGACATTTTAATAATTAAATTGTTAAGAATATTTACAATTAATAAAAAATATAATCTTATTGTGATACTATAAAGCGTGATTTTGTAGAATTAGTTATACAATGAAATTTAAAATAGAATTTATTAACATTTTATACACCATGGTATCACTATACTGGTGAAACGCGCAGCGTGTTGGGTACATCACACAAAAAAAACTACATTATTAAAATGTTATAATCTTTAAATCGAAGCAGTATTTGGTATTTGTTCATTTTCCCCCTTGGTTGCATTGAAGGCTCTTTTATAACAGTATTCATAATTTCAATGTTATATATTATTAGATACATTACATATTCAAAATTTTAATATTATTACAAATTATTTTGTTCACTTTATCGCTTGAAGTACAGATTTATCACATCAAAGATTAACTGCTTTTGTACTGGAAATATGTAAACCAGTGTTTAGGAATGTTTAAGAAAGTGAGATTATTACGCTTACGATATCTTTTTTTATTTTTTTTATTTTATGGCTTGATTTTGTGTTGACAAGCGCAAAAAAAGTAAGTTACACTATCTTACTAAACACAACTAGTAATGTCAATTGTCAACTGTCTAGAACTCATAGCTAGTGTCGCGGTAATTTCGGTTTGAAATTTTATAAATGCTTTTATAATTAATATTGTTTCAAATATTTATAATATTTTTTTTATGTACTCTGACAGTTATTGCTTTTGTATGTTTTGAGTTTCGTATTAATTCTTTTTAGCTATAACTGTTAATTATAGTATATTAATGAAATATATTCATAAGAATTTTTTTTGATAAACATTTTAAGCACATTTACTAATTACAGATTTATTATATAGTTCTGTGAAGAATAACAAAAAAATATTTAAGAAGATAATGGAGTAAGATAACAGCTATCTTATAGTATTTGTTACATGAGTGTGATGAAATTTAATAGAATTTATCGTTTATAACCTCTACAAAATAAGATATTTATATATTTATTTATTAAATTGAATATTTAAAAACAAATTGAAGTTGACAAATTTTTTGATTAAAAATGTTGCAACCTGTGATGCATAGTTTGAAAGGAAAAAATGTTATTTTAGCTAGTGGTTCTCCAAGGAGAAAAGAATTAGTTGAAAATATTGTAAGTATTTTTATTCATTACAGCATTACCTCTGTAGGTATGCGATTACCAAGAGAAAAAAAAAGACATACATTTGCCATCAGTAGCTATAATAAATCTTAATGTTTTAAATAAAACTATGTTTTGATTGGATAAATCAATTATACAGAATATTTTGATATTGGATAAAATAAAATGGATAAAATGTTTAAAAAATATATGTTAGTATTTTCATAAAACATGTGTGAAAAGTGCAAATATCAAAAAAAATATTACTTATTATTAGTTCTTTGGGGTTTTTATTCTTGCAGGGATTAAAAGTGGTATTATGTCCATCATTATTTGAAGAGAACCTTGATCTGAAATCTTTTAGTGGATTCTCAGAATTTGTACAAGAAACAGCTTTACAGAAAGTTCTGGAAGTTGAAAATAGACTAAAGACAAATGGTACAGGTCCACACCCTGACATAGTAATTGGAGCAGACACAATGGTGACTTTGGAAGGTTCTATGTTTGGCAAACCTCAGTCTGAAGATGAGGCTTTTGATATGCTTAAAAGGTGATAGTGACAGTGTTGAATATTTTGTTTTTTTAGGCTGGTTGTGGCACAGTGGCACTCTAAATGCGATTGGGTGTGGGTTCAATTCTCACATAGGGACATGATTATATTTAAATTATTTTCATATCTCTGCTCTGGTAAGATGGATGGTGGGTCTTGACTCTTGGTACTACCTGTCGTAGTACCCTGCTATATAGAATAAAATTGTGAAGCTGCAAAAAATAATACTAAGCAATACTAGCTTTCTTTAATATTGATTACTTTTATATGTTCTTTAGACATGTGACATCATAACTCAAATTATAATTTTTATTTTGATATGATTTTAGTTTTGTAGTATTATACTAGTTTACTTTGGAGGAAAACTGGCTTGGACTGTTGCTAAAACATAATATTCATTTATAATTAATTTCTTCCACTCATTGGTTTTGGTTTGAATATTCTCCAGACAAAAAGGCTTAAATACGGACAGAAAGTTGTGGTACATAGCAAGTACTGAGTGTCTTACTCCGCTTATTGGACTAGATTCTCTCTATATATTCTGCTTATGCGGGGAGATGCATGAAGCTTACAAAATATATGTTTCAGGCTATCAGGTAGAACTAATACAGTGTTCACGGGAGTAGTTGTGAAATGTGGTGACAAAATTTGTAAGTTTACAGAACAAACTGATGTTACATTTGGTGACATTGATGATGAACAAATTAGAGGATATATTGCCACCGGAGAGCCTATGTGAGTGATTCAAACATTTATATATAAATAGGCCTTATCAAACTTGTCTATGAGCTTTAGGGATTTATAGAAATTTTTTGAGTTGAAATATATTAAAATATAACCTTGAAACCTTCAAATATAGATTTATTATGTTACACTAATCAGTATTCAAGCAATCTGAATTAGGGCTCAAAACCTCGCCCAATTTTCTGTTCTGATCTTCTGATCTTCACTCGACAATATAGGCAGTATACCATGCATGTACCATGTTATATATGTGTATATATATTTATAAGTATATATGTATATATATATATATATATATATATATATATATATATATATTTATATATATATATATATATATATATATATATATATATATATATGCTTGGAGTTAAGTAATGGTGTGGTCTACAACGGTACAAGGTTGCCTAGAAGTAGTATGTCTATTAAAACTATTAATTATTATTTTTATATTGTTTGATATTAACTTGTATATATGTATATAAAATTCTTATCTCACTCGCTGACTGACAATGCACCTCTGAAACTGCATCCTTAAGGATTAGCATAATGCAATGATTTCTTTAATTAGAGACATTAAAAGGAAAAATATTAATAAAAAAACTTATTGTTTTCTATTCCAAGCGACAAACTTAGCTTAACAACGGCTTACCTAATTTTAGTTTATATGATGAAATTAATTAATTAATATTTATATGATTAATTAATTTATATGGATCTTTTCTTAAGATTTGTTTGACTGTTTGAAATATAAACTATTATTATATAGTTGGAAAGTTTGTTTGTTTGTTTTATTACTCTTAGAAACTAAGGAATAGGTTGGAAATAGTCTTTTTGGCTGTAATGGGCAGGTTTACATAAAAGGAGCTATAGATACTTTACATAAAAGGAGCTATGGTGTACAACTAATAGAGGAGCGACCAAAAAGTTGTGGGGCTCATTTGTTTTATACAATAATTCATGCATTTGCCTATAATGGCATAGTGGGACTGAAGCTGTCCTACTGTCGTGGGTTATTCGTGGGTTCAATTCACACAGTGATAACCATTCAAAGGAAGACAAAGGGAATTTTTGTACTATTATTATTATTATATTATCCATATCCTACAGGGACAAGGCGGGCAGCTACGGTATCCAGGGTGTGGGGGGCACGTTTGTTAGGAGAGTGGAGGGGGATTACTTCACGGTGGTCGGCCTACCCTTGTACAGGTTGTGCTCAGTGTTGTACGACATGCTTAGAGATAATAATAAACAGTAAAACAAGTGTGGTAGAATAACACTTCATTTGCACTTATATATAATTTACATTTAAAAACTATAGTTAAATAAAGTGTTTTCTCTGGTTAGAACTAATTTTGATATGCCTTTCTTATAATATCAGATAAATTAGATTTTAGTAGATAAAACGCGTTTTGTCAAGATTTCAAAAAAAAGAAGAAAAGGATAGGTAAGGTATTTTAAAACTAAACATGTCAGTAGTTTAACTAGGTATTTCTAGTTTTGACAAAGGCATTGTGTAAAAAAGTCTGCCTAAAAACATTTTTCATCTTCAACGTATACAATGTTATACCCTTCATCTGTTTATTGTATATTTTGTTATTTTTGTATTTGTTGAAACTTATATTTATCTTATTATACTTTCTAGTTGTAAGTATATTTTATCGATTATGTTTTATAATAATTTATTATAAATTGTTTAAATATACGATTATTACATGAATTCCTTTGTCACTTATTCTTTGGCATTCTTCTTTTTTCATTTTTGAATTTTTTTTTAGCTTCACACTTTTATCCCTCATAGCAGGGTAGACAGAAAGTACCTGGTGTCGAGACACTCCGTACTTTGCTTTCCACCGAATTCGAGACATTGCGTGTCGAGTGGTGGAACGCAATGCCGCACTTTGTCTTTTACCAGAGCGAGAAAGTGAAAATAATTTAAATATAATCACTCCCCCGAGTGGGGATCGAGCCCACAACCGATCGCGTTTACAGTCAGACGCTGTCCCACTGTGCCACGACCGGCACAGTGAATTTCTATGTATTTTTTTTGTTATATCACAATTCATAAAGAGTTAGTGATATGAATACTTATGTTAAAAATGTTTGAAAATTTAATGCTGTCTATTGGTCACATTAATAATGAAAGGATTGATTTTTTGTTGTGTTTTTGAGATAATAATTTGGGACCATCGCGGCGCAGTATGACAGCGTCAATCGAGGAAATAATTTTTAAATATATAACATTATATGGGGAGTGTCTTGGCACTAGGTTGTTAAGATCACCCTGCTGAGCGAGATAACACGTGAAAGTGTGAGGTGAGCTTGCTACTAAATATAACGTCTCGATTTTGAGCGGAAAGCAGTCGACGGAGTGTCTTGACACTAGGTTGTCTAAGATAACTTGACACTAGGTTGTCTAAGTTGTGAAAGAGTGAGAAAATTATGAGTTTTAATTTTTTTAATTAATTAATACGTTAAAAGAATATTTTTTAGCAGAAAAATAAAACATTTGCAGATACTTTTCGTCTAAAAACAAACTAGGTAATAATTATCTCTACAAGGTCAAGTTTAATATTAGACCTGTTTGGTAGTTTTTGTGTAATAATACAACAAACATTAACCCCCTCGTACATAATTTACACGTGTCTTGAAACCTGATGGGTAGTTTAGAGCGGGGTATTTTTTTAAAGTGACGTAACCCTTTTATGAATACCCAATTGGAAGATTCGAACAGGGTACTCTTGGCATTCCTGAGCCAGCAGAAGTAAGCCGGCAGATTGCCTACTAAAGCATCATGGTGCTGCTTCTCCACTTCCCTACCGTAGCCATGGGAACTACCTAGATTTTCCTTGAAGAATTTCTTTCTATCTAATAAGATCATTGACTTTCGCGATTTTTACATATTTTAAATGAAACTATTTTAAACAGATTAATCGCGTATATTTTGGTATTCGAAAAAAACATTTTTGGACATCTGACGTTTCGAACATTTTACAGTAGTCCGCGGTCACAGGTAAACTCTACCTCTGAGCCTACCTGTGACCACAGATAATACCAAAATATACGCGATTAATTCGTATAAAATATTTTCATTCTTTGTACCTTTCTACATTGGAGTTATGAAAAGCTGAAAAAAAAAACAATTTCACGCTTTATTCCACTTTGCAGGGTAGTCAGAGACAAAGTAGTGTCAAGACACTCCGTTAACTGCTTAAAAAAATAGGCTAATGACGACAATAACTAACACGTACCACTTGCTCATTGTACAGTAATTTCTGTAATTGTGTTATTTGGAGCTAATGATCGAATATCGTAGTGTTCTAGAAACACAATTTCTCAGACCCCGTTAGCTGTGCGTGGTAATGGTTTTGTTCTTAGGGTGAGGTTTATTGTTAGCCATAGAATGGCTATTTCAACCATGATTATGGTGCTCGAGTCTCATCCGGAAGAATTTATATATTGAGCCAGTAATACCCATGGCTGGTAAGACAATGGCTGGTGTTCGGCATTTTTTTGTTATTTATTTAAATTCATTAATGTTTTCATATATTGATTTAAAAATTATTTTCTAAAAGCTCATCGGGGTAAGTGCGATCGGCGTGATTTTTATTTCTTCCGTCTATTTAAAAAATAACAGCGTAACATTCCGGTAATCGATATTCAATTCCTCGCTTTGGTAATACGAAGCGCGGCGTCAAGTTCCGTCTGTAGTTTAGTTCCGGAGTATGGAATGTCTTGACACTAGGTACTTCCTGTGTGACCTGCTATGCGGGATAAAGATTTGATGCTAAAACAATACCCAATTTCTTGATGTCACACGGAGAATGAAGAAGAACAATAAAGAAGATCTTCTCACAAGGTTCTCTCTGCCTACCCTGTTATATAAAAAAAAATTGGAGTCGTTTTATTTACGAGAAAAAGGTGTTATTTTGTGCTTTTCCAACAAAACCACATCTGACAGACAATGAGAACATGTTGTGTGAACTGTGCTATACGATCAGCAACTAACGCATTAACAAAATAACTACATATAAGCAAATATAACACCTAATTAAATATAAATAAAGGTGAATATTACTCACATGAAATAGAATTTTACAAGCTTATAATAGGGCTTGACAGGTGGTCCATCTCTACTTCCCAAAATATAATAGTTCTTTTTTTTTCTTCTCAAGTGGCGTTAAGATTACAATGAAGCTTTTTTCTATGTTTCCGCATTTAATGGTGTACAGCTTGAAGGAACATAATGATTTACTCGCCTAGTAATTTGGAAAATTTTAATTGTCACGGCGTTTGGCTGTAAACGCGATCGGTTGTGGGTTCGATTTCCAGTCGGAGGAATGGAAATCGAACCCACAACCGATCGATCCGACCGATCTGGTAAGACAAAGCGCGGAGTTGAGTTCCGCACTCAATACGCATTATCTTGTATGCGATATTTGTTTCACAAGTTTAAATAAACTTCTTTTTAGAAGCTTGAACCTACAACAGTCTGTCACTACCAATAACTGTAAAGTTAATAGGTAAATTGAACTGGCTAAGTAAGTTTTTTTTTCTATTGTATAATTGTAAGCATTAGAATTCAAATATCTACAAATAATACTTTTGTATCTCAATATTGCAGGTCGTTCATTACTAACGACATCACTGCAGGTGTTAGAAAATAAAAAGTTATGAATAATGTCGCAATTTCGAACGAAAAGTCGAGAACAGAGTGTCATGACACTAGAAACTCTCTATCCTGCTAGGCGGGAAAAAGCGTGAACTTCAAAAAATATCAAAGTGTTTTACTTTCTTCATAAGTACAAAACATGCAAGGTTTTTAAATAGTGGATAAAAAGCCCGGTCATGGCGCAGTGTGACAGCGTCTGACTGTAAACGCGATCGGTTGTGGGTACGATCCCATTCGGGGGAGTGATTATATTTAAAATTATTTTCACTTCCTCACTCTGGTAAGACAAAGTGCGGCCTTGAGTTCTACCACTCAACACGCAATATCTCGAATTCGGTGGAAAGCGAAGTACGGAGTGTCTTGACACTAGGTCTCTACCTTGCTATGCGGAATAGCGTGTAGCTAAAAAAAAAGAAAATAAAAGTCTTACTTCTTACAAAATTTGTTATTTCAATTACATCAAAAGTCAAAATCGTGTGGCAACATAAAATGTCACCACTGCCAGTCTTACAGGAAGTTACTACCGGCTCAGAAGGCAGTTCTACTGAGAAGAACCGGCGAGAAACTCGACAGTTTAAGTGTTGATAAGACATTAACAATATTAGAGCGGAGAAATATTTCAACACTCTACTCTCTCTGCCTACTCAACAATATACGCCATACGTCGTGCAAAAAATGAAGCAATTATTCTTTTGAGTATAAAAAAAATCTTATATCCTATCGTAAAAACGGTGTGGGTGTGGGAACTAAGAACAGATGCGCGTGCGCAGCGTCCGGTAACGCCGGAATAGAATGTGTAGTTTTGTACAATAAATATTTTTTTAAAAACTATTTAATTGATTGTTCTTTCTTGATGTTGCAAATTTTTTTATCTATCACACTTACGATATAATATACAGGAATGTATATACATATATATATATATATATATACACATATATACACATATATATATACATAAATACATACATACATATATATGTAAGGCACTATATAGGTCTGTAAATTTTGCATTTTAAACTGTAAACAAACATTCTTCATTCGAATTAGTTTTTATAGCGCTCTGGGTAGTTCGTGCTACGTCTACTTTGATAAGCAGCGGATCATCACACATATTATAAAAGTAATAATAACTGATATATAGTAAATATTTTATTAATTTCGTTCTTTTTGTGTACAAAATATCGCAACCGATTCGCCATCATGTTTTCATCAGCCTCACGTTTTTTTTAAAAAATAACAAAAATAGTTTCTTTATTATTTTTAAAATATTTTTTCTTTTTTAAATTTAAATAAAAATTGTCTATTTTGGTGGAACTCATCGCCGCAGTTTACCTTACCAGAGCGAAGAAGTGAATTTTAAAATAATAACTCTCTCCCTCATTCATAGGGTCTTCATGCTTTTTTGGTGACCTTCCTCCAGTATCTTTGATACTGTGATTTAGAAGGTCAACCGAGGTCTTCCTCGAAATCTCGTACTACTTTTATATCTAAACTAGTTTAAAAAACATAATTTCTATCGGATTTTCATTCCTGTGTGATTTTCGAGGAGTTCTATGTTACCGTTTCCCAGCACTCTGTGAGGGATATACATGTCAAATGTCATCTTTCTATTTCAGGTAGTTATTATGGCTGTCCAATGTCTGTGACTATATAATAAAAAGTTTTTATTATATGAAAATAATTGGCATAATGTTAAAGATAGAAAAGCTAAGCTTAGCGAATCTGTTGAATACTAAGTATATACGTTTACTGTTAAGTAACTTGCGCAAGTAGATTGTCTATATTAAACATAGCTAAGCCCTTCCTTGAAACATAGTAACCCCTTCATTTCCGCCGCCAGCTTCCGGTGCTTGTTGGCGTCACAGTATAAACATGTATACAAACATCTATTTAAAGTAAAGCAGTAATAGCCAAGGGTACGAGACTACGTTAATATATTTGTTATAATATATACGTTTCTTAGAATTTCAGAATTTAAAAAATGTTTCTTACATTATAAGGTTTTGCGCAATCACGAACAAGTATAAGTATCCACTCGACATCTAGGCAATAATTGTTGAGTAATTAAACTCAACCGCGCTTCGCTTTAGTGAAAAATAATTAAATATTATGCATTTCTCTGAGTGGGAATAAAACCCGCAACCACCGTGCCTACTGTAATACGCTATGCCACCACGATGGCATTTAAGACCTAGCTTTACACTTATTCTCTCACAGTAGAGTAGACAGAGAAAATCTATTTTTAACTTGAGTTTTCTTAGTTAGAAATTGCATTAAAAATTCCTGAACGTTTAAGTTTAACGGGGAATAGTATAATAGCCCCTTTAGTTTAGCAGCTGTCGTGTGGGCCATATGAGTAGTAACGTAGTGTAAGCTTAGAATGCTATAAACTTGTTAATGTAGTACTGTGTGGTTACTTTGCAAGCGAAATAGCACCCGACTTCGCAAAAGTCAATATAACGTAGAATTGAAATATTTATTACACGAATGAAATTGTGGATTTATTTTATTTTTAAAATATTCGTTGCGAGGTGTCGCAGCATCCCATCTCGTGGGAATGATTGAATATACAAGCAGTTTCAAGCTTTATCTCGTATAGCAGACTAGTTAGACACAGCCTAGTGTTAAGACTCTCCGTTCTCGCGTGCTGAGTGTTGAACTCAACGCTTTGACTTATAAAGTGGATATAGAGTGGAGAAAGGAAAATAATTTTAAATATAATCACCCCTCCAGTGTGTATCGAATCCACAACTAAACACGTTTACAGGCAGACGTTGTCCTCATATCTACAGACTATTTCTGGTTTAGTAAGACAAAATACGGCGTTTAGTTTTGCACGCCATTTCTTGGATTTGTTTGGAATATTGATAGTGTGTTTGACATAGGTTATCTTTGACTATCCGGCGATACGAGAAAATGTGAGTATTTTTCTTGTTGAAACTTAATAGTTCAGATTCAAGGGTTATTTGATAAATGAGATGACTTGTTCTTGGACTTAAAACGTGCAGTTCATAATGCTTAAATTGATTATACATGAAAAATTACTTAATATTTTTTTTTATTTTAATTTCGAAAAATTAAATCTTATCTATATTTCTTATCACAAAATTAAAAAAAAAACAGTTTAAAACGTTTTTTTCTGTATATATTTAAAGTAATAGGGTCAGTTTGACTAAATTATCACGAAGGAGATAATAGTTCAATATTTATTATTTCAAGTAACCATTTATGTCGTGTTTATGAAATTTTAACTCGCATAGTATCCACCGAATTCGAGAGATTGCGTGTTGAGCGGTGGAACTTAACGTCGCTCATTGTCTTACCAGAGCGAGGAGGTAAAAATAATATAATCTTTCCCCTGAGTGGGAATAGAACCCACAACCAGTCGCGTTTACAATTAGACGCTGTCACACTGCGCCACGACCGGCCTCAATCATGTATCTCAATACGTATCTTGCAAGTCTTAATATAGGAGCCAAATGACATTTTTCAGTGAATACTTTTTAATTATGAAGTAGTTAAAAGTGGCTTCAAATGGTTCATGTAATACTACACACAGTGCTGCTTGCCCCATCTCTTAACTTGAACTGGATTGATACGCTACCACGTGTCTAGATGCCCGCAACTCATATGCGTCGATTTACTATAATTTAGTTAAATAAAATATTTTAAAACTGAATAACTTCCTTATTTACTAACTAACTAAATGATAAAAGAATATTTTTAAAAATATCTATAAAAAATTTGAACCCGCGCCTCTTAGAAACCGTCCAAGCTCTCTGACCGCGTGCGCCATGCGTTCTACTACCAGCTGTGTCGAAATTTTTATATGTTCATTACAACTTATTTATGTTGTTAGCAACTCTGTAGAGAGATTTTTACATTTCTGCTTCCTAAAAAAATAAGAAGAAATAATCGTTTGACAAGAGAGAATGCTATTAATTTTAATATTTTATTGGTAGCATAATACATAGCTTTGTGGTCACATCGCTTAGACAGTTTCCAAGAGACGCGGGTGCGAGTCCCGTTTCTTAAAAATGTTTTCTGATTCTAAATGTGGAATAACACTTAAAAATAGTCAAATATGATAAGAGAACATATTGTTTTGGATTCTAGTACATTGATAAATCTCTGAATAATAGGTGTTTTGTTTATTTTCTATATACGGACAGCCACATTTTTTTTATATGTACAGATTTCATATGAGCTTTTACAGTGTCAACAAGGCAGCCGTATTTGGCCATATGTCCTCAATAGCTCCAGTACGCCTTCAGACACTTTATCGCTTAATGTAGAGATTTATTGAATAATAAAATGGCTGATAAAATTAAAAAAAAAACAAATAATTATCGATTACGTAACGTTATGTTTTAATCTTTTTATTATGTTTTTTTTTTGCAATTTATTATTTTTTTAATGAGAACGTATAATTTTATTGGCTAGAGCGGTTGGAGTCGAAGAGGTGCATGTTCGGAATCCTGCCATTCTATTTTTTTTAATTTTCTACAAAGATTATTTACTAATAATTTTTCACTATGTACTTACTTTTATAGCATATATACTGATAAGCGATAAGTATTACACATTGTTTGGCCAAATCGGAGATATTTTTACTTTTACGCGTAATCCCGCATAGCTGATGTTAGAGAGAAACTAATGTCAAGACATTCCTTTGACTTTTTTCCGCCTAAATTGAGTTGCCGCCTTGCGTTTAGAGTTTAACTCACACCACCCTCTGCGTTACCAGAGTAAAAAAATGTAAATAATTTAAATAGTGGGAATTAAACCCACAATCAACCATATTTACAGTCAGATGCAGACCCACTGTGCCTAGATGGCCTTTTCCCTTATAAATAGGTTAGACAGTAGAATTTGATTATGATATTTTTAAAATCATTGCCATGTTAAATTACTGACTTATCGGCTTAAGTTCCATTTGACCTGTATAAGGTGCCTTCTATTCTGACAACCGTTCGTGGGCGCCGCCTACTGTCGTGGATGTATACGCGTGTATATAGAAGTATATAGTATTACCAACATTTTCGCCTTATACGCGCCGTGTAGGCTCACTTAATGGTTTATTTCGAATAACTGTTACCTCAGAACATGGAAAATTACAAATTTATACCATTTTTTGTTTATTTGTTCTTTTTTTAAATAAAACTATTTTAAACTACTGTGCATCCGTTTTAAATAGCCTAATTCAAAATTAAAAATTTGCAAAAATTAAAGATCTTATAAAGCTCGGTTATTATTGCTTGTTTGGTGATCTGTTAAGAGTCTATCTGTAGTCTCCTGTAAATATAAAACGAAATTATAGGGGGGTCGAAAATAGCCTGAATTGCGTAAAGAAAAGCATGGTACGGCCGTGTCGCTTTTTTTAGCTAGACTTGGCGAATGCACTGCCGTGCCCCCTGATATAGAAATATCTAAAGTATATTTTTAAACGCTAAAATATACGTGATTAAATTAATTAAGTAGTTTAATTTAAAATATGTAACCAAAAATTTTGTTATTGTTTTATGTTTGTCTGTGTAGACGGGTTTTATGTATTGTTTATTTTTGATTTTACAGTATAAATATTGTATTTTGTTACTATATAATCATATTTTGAGATATAGATAGTTGAAACTTTATAACGATGTCTATACATTCTTAATGTTCTTAATTCCTGAATATAAATAATAAAGGCGTAACGCGGCGTTAAGTTCCGCCTCTCATTAAACAGTGTCTCAATTGAATGGAGCGTCTTTAGACTAGGTTTTCTATAACCCTAAAATCATACAATTATTATGTAATTAAAAGAGATAGATAAGTACCTATTTATAATGAACATTTACAAAGGGTTCGCCCACTGGGCAGTGAGTGGGAGCTCATACAGCCTTCAGGGCCCAGCCTCAGAATTGCGTAAGATATCACAATAACTACCTGCTGTCATTGACCACCTACGGGTTGAGAACTGTAAAATATTTCATTAACCTATATAATTACGAAGTACGGAGTGTCTTGACACTAGGTACTTACTGTCTAACCTGCTATACGGGATAAAAGCGTGAAGCTAAAAAAAAATCCTATATAATTTTTGACGTCGTTTGTTAAGTGTCTTATAGATTTACTTCTGAGAAACAACAATATTTTTCTTAATTTTAAATCATATTGAGACATACCAGTTATTTTTTAAATCGGTGAGAAATTAATAATTTTGTATACATTTTGTTTTATTCTAATATTATTTCTAAGAACAATTTCGTTTAAATAATTAGATTATTTTCACTTCTTCGTTCTGGTAAGGCAAAGTGTGGCGTAGAGTTCCGCCACTCAACACGCAATGTCTCGATTTCGATGGAAATCGAAATACGGTGTGTCTTGATACTAAGTACTTACTGTTTACTCTGCTGTGTGGATTAAAAGCGTGAAGCTAACGATCGTTTAGCAAAAGAGAATGCAATTTAAAACATTAATATAAAACCCTCTTCTACAATTACAAAATTAAAGCCAATAAAAGCCACCTGGTCATAATGTTGAGGCTTTGTAAGTTGATATAGATATGTTTCATAACGGCGTTGCGTAGGATGTCATCAAAACGTCAACCGGGAGTCGAACCCGACACCGTTCTCACACGCTTCCAGATAAGGTAACTTGAGTTTGTTATAATTATGAATTATAAATACATTCCAGTGTAAAAGAGTGTAAGTTTAATCATTTTAAAATGTAGCTAAAAAAATAATTCTTGCTTTTTGCAAAGTAGGGTAATCAAAGAGAACATAGTGTCAAAACACTCCGTTTTCTACTTTGCATCTGAAATTAAATAAATTACCTGTTGAATAACACAACTAAAAACCGTAGTACATCTTGCAGGAGTAGAGAAATGAAAGTAATTTAAACATCTATAATCATTTCTTAACTGGGAATAAACACACTAATCACTCCCCCGAGTCGGGATCGAATCCACAACCGTTTATAGTCAGACGCCAGTCTGTAGTAGTCCACTGCGCCACGACCGGCCTCACATATAAAAATTTGAAATTTGTGCGTTTTTATAAGTTTTTTTTTCATTAAACTATGTTTATACCCTTTTACATTAGACTGCGCTCTTTTTAGAATCGTTATGTAAGTATAATAACGTGTAGCCATACCGCAGTTTTCGGTAGGCGGTTTGTACGTACATATGTAATGTAGCTTTACACTTTATTCCGCATAGTAAGTTAGTCAGACACAGCCTAGTGTCAAGACACTCCGCTGACCGCTTTGCGCCCGAAGTTAGGATATTGAGTGTTGAGTGGTGTACTCAACGTCGCTCTTTATCTTACCAGAGCGTAAAACAAACATAAACTATAATCAATTCCTCGAGTAAGAATTGGACCCACTAAGAAAATCATGCTTAATACTTACTATGAAAAAGATATTTTTTAAAAGTTTCAAAGTAAGCTCTAAGTTATATACATTTATTATTAGACATTCCGTTCTCTGCCCTTCGTACAAATTGAAGACATTGTGTAATGTAAGGCGGGTCTCAACGCCGTGCTCTGTCTTAACAAGGAATTGAGTGTTGGTTCTATGTCAACTTCAAAGTTTCTCTGGCTTAGTAGTACTATACTATAACAGCATTGACATTAAGCAATATCAGATGAAATTGATACATCGTTATAGAAAATATATTACATTAGTGTACATAGATCTTTGGTAATTGGAGCGGATGTTACGTTCTTTAGTTAAGTAATTACGTTTTTCTTAGACATTCAATACGAGTATATTCATACTCGTGTCCGTCTCGATTGGGCTTTGTCCCATTAAACTATAATATAAAAAAAATGAACAATTTTAATATAAATTATACGAAGGTTATTTCTACTTGGTGTGTTTTTGTCATCTTGTTAGTAATTATTATATACAAGCCATTCTAATGTAGTAAATAGTGTCTATAAATGTGATGGTAGTGTGTGTGTGTGTGTGTGGTTGTCTTTTCGTGACAATAGATACGAAATGTTTCTAGTTTTACTTATCTTATCAGCTTTTAGGTCGCACAGACTTTGGCTATTCTTGAAGTGGTGTCCTCTTCAGATCCTCCGGCCTCTGACAGGATACTGTCAAGACAGGTGACCTGCTGCACAGCGGTGTTCGAGTTCTTACCTTTAATGTAAATTTCCTGTGTCTTCTGGGCGTTAGTTTTCAGGTCTACTTTGAGCGCCTCACACTATAGATCCAGTCCAGCTTCGTTTGGCCGACGTCGGTCGTCGGTGACGGTATCGTGATCGTTTTCAGGTCATCAGCATAGTCTAAGTAGTCTAAGGTTATGGTAAGCCCATAGTTTATATAATAGCGCTAGCTGCAATTTGTTCTCTGCATGATGCCGTCCATAACAATGAGGAACAGTCGAGATGATAGTAGACAGCCCTGCCTAACCGTTTGAACCATAATATCTTTTGACATAAGACCCTTGTGCGCTACCTTAAAGTTTAGTGCTTGTAGATAGAAATAAGAATATGCCTGATCTTTGGTAGAACACCAATCTCATGGGTGGTGGGACCACATTCTGGACCATTGGTCAATGTCTAAAGCTTTTCTGTAGTCAACATAAGTAATATATACTTCACGCTGCCATTCAGATGCTTTCCACGATGATGCGGAGTGTGATAATCTAATCCACATAAGAACGGTTCGATCAGTTCTCTTTAGCAGTAGTTTAAATATTGTTGCTACTGTAAACACAATTTCTTCTCACATTTGGGTGGATGAAGGAAGACGGATTGTAGACACGTGGTGTGCTTGGAGAAGCATATAGAGGTACTTCACAGTATATACCGTACATTTTTTTTTAATTTATTTAATGCAATCAGTAGGAAGTGTCAGTATTGTCAGTTCTACAGGACGCTACCACTACCTCAGATGGCAGTTCTGCTAAGGAGAGCCGGCTAGAACTCAATAGTTGCTCGTTCCAATACTGTATTACCATGTGCTCCTGACAATAGTTAGCTTCCTGAGTGAACATCAAAAACATTTATTATAATATCAGTATATATATATATATATATATATATATATATATATATATATATATATTCTCTAATATGTATATAAATTTTTCTCGATGCAGATCTAATTTATTTCTGGAATTTATTGTACATATATATTGTATCTGGGATAATAGATTTTTTGAATTTTGAAGTCAAAAACAGAGTAATCAGCTTATTTTTATGCCTTGCATTGATACCGTGTCCATCACGGTCATTGTAATTTCTTGCTTTATTATTATAATATTAATACCTACATTTTATTTCTTCCATTTGTATTTTGTACAAAAAGTTGATTAACTTTGCTCAAAAACAGACCATTGTTGAAAACAGTAAATTTAAAGTAATTACTACAAAAAATCCCAAAAAAAAAATCATTTCGCTTGATTAGAAATTTGCCCTAAATCTGTCCTCAAATAAAATTAACAGAGCGCGACCGTACATTGTGTGAAAGTGGGTTTTAAGTTGATATAAGTATAGAAAAAAAAATTAATATCAAAGTCGCCTTTTTTTTCAATCTCAGCTTTTATTCCACGTAGCAGGTTAGCTAGTGTCAAGAAACAACGGTCGCCCGTTTACTTCCGATTTCAATACATTTGTAAGTTTAGTGGCACAACTGAACGCCACGTCTTGTCTTACCAGAGCGGAGAAATTTCGAAGATCGAACCTTTTCGTTTATCAACTTATCGTTTAGTGGCGGAACTCAACACTGCGTTTTGACGGAACTACTGCGTTTGAACGCGCGCAGATAAGTGAAATATGAAAAATTACAACATAATATCTCAAACGGGAATCATGACCAAAGTGGTCATGGGTTAGATTCCCGTTATGTCAGACTAATGTTGATTTCCATTGTTATATTTTTGGTTAATTGTTTTTTTAATGTTTTTTAGATAGAATTTCAAGTACGTAATAAATATGTTTTTCGTAAATATAAGCTTCAATAACCGAGATATTATGTTATCACCAGTCATTTCTGACTCAATTCCTGATCGATATCAGTTAAGACATTCCTGACTCGATCGATGGTCACGTGTTCGATGCCTGATTGATTAAATTAAAAAAAAAATCTTCTTCGTTATATAATGAAAAGTGTGGCGTTATGTTTTGCCACTGAACACACAATGTCAAATTTGGGCGTAATGTGAAGAAAGCAGTGTCTTTTCTTTTATTTTCTAAGGGAAAAATAAAATATAACATACTATAGATTAAAAAGAGATTTGAACCTGCAATCACCGCGTTATAATACTAGCGTCGTGTCATAACGGGGATGTTTGAATAGCGCATGTCAAAATAATACGTCTAATATAGTATTGCGTAAGAATAGGCGTCGAGATGCTAAATTGAGCGACAGTTATCTATCGACCGGTCTTTGAGGAAGCGTGTGTACATTTACACCGTTGCAACTTGTGTCGATGTGTTTTTATTTTTTTTATATGTCAGGGCAATAACAGAGAAAATAGTGTTAATATAATCCGTTCACCGTTTATTACATTAACAGTTTTTTTACTGTGTTTATTTTCTAGTGTGATCTTAAAGTAAATCCCGCATAACAACGTAATATAAGGGTAGACAGAAAGTACCTATTCTCAAGACACAAATGTAGGTAACAATATCGCATACATAGATATATGTATGTATGCGAGATTGTACCTACATTACATACATATATGTATGTAAATATATATATATATATATATATATATATATATATATATATATATATATATATATATGGATGTAAAAAAATATTAGTATTTAATTAAAACGTGCTTCATTTCTAAAATTATTTGCTTTTTTTCTAGTACCAAACTGACGGTATAATGAATTTAATATCGAATGGAATATTGTTATATTTTTCAGTTCCATACTTTACCGCATAGCATAGTTAATCAGAGAGAACCTTGCATTAAGACACTCAGTTGACTGCTTTCCCCTTCGAAATCGAGCTATTGCGTGTTGAGTGGCGAGCTCAACGCCGTGTTTTGTCTTACCAGATCGAATTAATGGAAATAAATTTAAGCATAATCATTACCTTGAATGGGAATCGAATTTACAACCTATCGCGTATAGAGTCAGACACTGTTCCAATGTCTCGAGATGGCCTAATATTAATAATGAATTTAATACCTATAGATATGTACCAAATTTACTATTTACAACGTCGATATGGGTATATAATTATAAAATCTTTTTAACTGAAAAGCGAGTACAACTTAGAAAAAAAAAAAACAAAATAAATATGTTATATTAAGCGTGTGTGTAAATGCAGCCGCCGTCGACCTCGCAAGGCCGAGCATCCGGCGACCGAATGTGATGTGACTTTTTTCATGGCATTCTCACCGCCTAGCGGTACACCACCTTTATTAGCTGGTCCTTAATTCGAATCCATTCAAGATGGAATGTTATGTAATCCAACAAGTTTTTAAAATACGTTGTGGCATTTAATTGAATGTGTAAATTTTTCTGAAACATCTATTCGCATTGATATTTCTTCTTATAATATGTATCTCATAAATTGAGTAATTTGTAGAAGTAATTTAATAACTTTATACTGGTCTTGGTATTGTATTTAATATATGGTTATTGAGTGAACATAATTATGAAATATATTGGACTTCAGTTCAGCTTTTTTATATTGTAAGCGAGAATCCTAAGCGTTCGTGAGCCCAGCGGCGTGAGCGATGGCTTCCCGGGAGAGACCTACGACCCTATTTAGGCCAGGAGCCCGAGCGCTCAGCCTCCCCAAGCTTGCCGCTTTATGTTTGGAGAAGGTCGCCGCTTTCCTCTGGAGCACCACTACCTCGCAGAAGGATGGGACGCGTCTCATGACCTCTTGCAAGCCCACCACGCTTTCGTCACGGCCGGCTATTGTAAACTATTTTAAATTTAATACGCGTACAATTTAAATTCTCAATAGAAATTCCAATGGAATTAAACGCAATTTTTTTTAACTTCACGCTATTATCCTGTATAGCAGGGTAGACAGAAAGTACCTAATTCGTTTTCCACAGAATTTGAGACATTGCTTCAACTTCGCTCAACTCAACTCAAAGCCGCTCTTTGTCTTTACCAGATCGAGGAAGTGAAAATAATTTAAAAATAATCACTGCCCTCCCCCCAATGGGGATCGAACCCACAACCAATCGCGTTTACAGTCAGACGCTGTCACGTTACGGCATGACAATTACATAAATTATATGTATATAGATATCGCAAGTGTATCATGAAGACGATTTGAATTTTTAATCAATAAAATAGTATACTTAACATTTAAATAGTTGCAAAATTGTCCTTCGTTATCAATACGATCATTCGGTTAGGTTTCGTGGGAAATATGCAAAGTATTATACATGTTTGAATAAATTAAGAATCGCTAATAATATGTAGATATTTCTTGGTGTGACGAACTTATGTATGAGCAGCCTCTTGCTCCATTTCCGGTCTATCTGATGTATACTCGTATTATTATTTTTAGTTTTACGCTCTTATCTAAAGTACCTAGTGTCAAGACCTATCTAGTGTGAAAAGTTGAATTTGATTCTAAAATTTTCAGATACGTATTAAGAAGTTTTAATATATAATTCTTCATTTCTTCAGTCCATAGAGAAAGAGTGTCAAAAATAGTTAAAAGCATAGACAGCCAGATAAAACTTTGCTATCATCCTATATACCTTTTTTTTGCTTTACTGTTTATTACACTGGCATTTACCACGTCCACAATTAACAACCAGATCTCTGGTCTTCACGTCTCTTACGTGACGTCTTTTGAAGCTCATCCAAGATCCCCTGCCTCTCGAACCCTTGCGTCATATATCTTTACCACTGAATTTACCATTTCAATATGAATTCTCGCTATAGGCTGCCATTCTGTATATATCCTTACGGATTCATTTATAATAGCCTGACCATTTTATTATCTATTATTAAATTCTAGGACATTTCAGAAAAAAAAATGATTATTTAGACCTATTTAAAATAAACGTAAAGTTGAGAACAGACTGCTAAATTTACTATAAAGATATTTCACAGTGTATTGAACTTATATGTACGCGTAACTTGTTCTGTTACTCAATTTCCGGTCTGTCTGCTGTTGTAAATAATTAATAGACTATTGCCAAAAATGTATATGTGATTAATTTCATAAAAGCCAAATATTTTATTTGGTAAAAACATGGCATTTTTTATTATTATTATTAACACTCTACGGATACATGTCCATACCTTTCGTTACATTGATTCTTTTTATTGTTATTTTTTTTTAGCTTCACGCTTTTATCCCGCTTAGCAGAGTTTGACCTAGTGTCAAAACATTCCGTACTTCGCTTTCCACCGAATTCGAAACATTGCGTGTTGGGTGGTGGAACTCAACGCCGCATTTTGTCTTCACCAGAGCGAGGAATGAAAATAATTTAAATATAATAACTCCCCCGAGTGGGGATCGAACCCACAACCGATCGCGCTTACAGTCAGACGCTGTCACACTGCGCCACGACCGGTCTCAATTATTTATTGTTATTTCTCTAATATAATTTGAAGTTAAGCTTATCAGACTCATAGAGATCCCAGTGTCTCTGTGTTCCCTAAGAGAGTCCAGGATCTATAATTAGTTGTCTGACTTAGTTTCTAATCTAAACTTTTAATTAATTACTAAATATATATAATGAGATGTTTGATTTTTGCGATTTTTACACATTTTAAATGAAACTATTTTAAATGGAAGAATCGCAGTACAGTACGCGATTAATCCGTTTAAAGAGAATGCGTACGCTTACAGTAGTCCGTGGTTACAGGCACTACTTGAGTCTACCTGTGACCACGGACTAATGTAAAGTATTATGTAGTAAATGTATTTTCGAATACCAAAATATACGCGATTAATCCGTTTAAAATAGTTTCATTTAAAACTACTATTTATATTTATAATATAACTTATACACACATACGCGCACACACCGACACACAGACACACGCACACACACGCACATATGACCAGTGTTGCGCAGTAGGATATTTGTATGATTATAACCGCTATGACTACCAGTTCGACAGTGGACTCTAGTTGTTTATTGCAATAGGCAGTTTCGCTTCACGCTTTATCATCGGTTTATGATCGGGGGTAGTCAGAGAAAATCTAGTGTCGAGACACTCTGTTCACTGTTATTGTTTTGAGCGAACTCAAAACAGTTGAGGGGAAAAATGAAAACAATTTAAATATAATAATTACTCCGTGATACTAAAGAGTTTATGATGACGATGATATATTTCCTACTTGTGGGATTCGAATGCTTAACCAATCGCGTTTAGTCAGATGCTGCATCACTGGGCCAAGAGGGCCTGCATATAAAAAAAGGCAAATAACAGGAATTTTTTGCACAGCGTCAATAAGTTTCCCAATTTTTAGTATATAACCAAAAATATGTGCAATAATAATTTCATAATTTATTACAAGCTATTAACAATATTCGCGAAGGTCGATTATATTTCTTCCACAGCTCTATTTGGTCACCAATGTATTACAGAATTTTCGTAATATGAAATCTTTTAATAATTTACAAATTTATCCACTTTCCGCTAACTTTTAAACGTTCTTGTTGTATAATAAATAATTTAATAGCGTCTCACTGTGAACTAGTTGGTTGCGGGTTCGATTGCGTCTTGGGTATGATGTTATTTAAATTATTAATTTGCTGCTCTGGTTAGACAATGTTTCAAATACGAGCAAAAGAAACAGAATATTGTGTTTCTACAACTAGGTTTTCTCCAACTAATCCAAGTAAATGACTAGTGGCGGAACTAAACGCTGTGTAAATAGGAAATCGATATTATTTTTTTCGCTTTCATAATAATCATATCAATAAAGTAAATCAAACGAATATGAAATTACATTTGCTGGTTTTTCCATCTATTTCACGCTTATTTGGACACATTATATTAAACAATGTTACAAAAATTAAATTAAATTCAGAAAAAAAAACTAAGTGGCCTTATTTATACTTGACTAATCTTTAATTGTGTGGATAGTAGTTGAGTCGCAGTGGGACAAATTCTGACTGTAAGCGCGATTGGTTATGGGTTCGATTCCCATGAACATACAATTTGTAATATGATTATATTACAAATTTTATTTCCATTTCACCACTCCATTCTTTCTAAGACAATTAGACTTTGCACACAATGTCTTAATTATGGGTTGATAGCAGTCAACGACGTTTCTTGACATTAGGTTATGTCGAGATTAATAAAAAAAATACACTTAAGAAAACTTTGGTAAAATAATTCATTCCGTTACGTTTTTTTATTTTTCAGTTTTAGAGATTACTGCTATGTGACATTGTGGATTAAATGGCGGAATTCAACGCCGCGCTTTACCGCCTCCGCGCCTCCGAGTGGGCATCAAATCCATAACTAATTGTATTTATTAAATATTATAATACATAAAGAGGCCGGTCGTGGCGCAGTGTGACAGCGTCTGACTGTAAACGCAATCGGTTGTGGGTTCGATCCCTACTCGGGGGAGTGATTATATTTAAATTATTTTCACTTCCTCGCTCTCGTAAAGACAAAGAGCGGCGTTGAGTTCCACCACTCAACAAGTAATGTCTCGAATTCGGTGGAAAGCGAAGTACGGAGTGTGTTGACACTAGGTACTTTCTGTCTACCCTGCTATGTGGGATAAAAATGTGAAGCTAAAAAAATACATATTGTAATTTTCTATCAATTCTCTGAGTGAATATTTAAAGGAAATAGCTAAAAAACATTTTCATTTTATTTCCCGCTAATTAAGTGTTCACGCTTTTAGTTAGAGTGGAATGTTTTAACAATATATATATATATATATATATATATATATATATATTGTTAAAACATTCCACTCTAACTAAACAGAACACTTGGCTTAGCGGTCAGAGCAATTGGACGGTATTCAAGAGGCGCGGGTTCGAATCCCGCTGATCTAATTTTTATACGTTTTTTCTAAAATGTTTTCTAATCCTAATATGTGTGGAATAACACTTTAAAAATAGTATATATATATATATATATATATATATATATATATATATATATATATATATATATATAAATATAAATATATATATATATATATATATATATATATATATATATATATATATATATATTATAAAAAAATTATAAAAAATCTTATATAATAGAGATCTGGAAACGTCATTTTTCTAAGAACATTGTCGACGGATGTGCGTGCTGCGTACTGCTATATATGTAACAGACGAATGATTAGAGCTTCCTGGACGTGTCAAGGACTTTCGTGTTTAATAACCCTTATTTGTATTTAATTTGTTACTCCTGTTTTAATGGCGAAGTGGTAATTTTGGATAGTGGGTTCGATTTCTTTTTTGGGGAATGAAAGTGTAAAAAAATATGTATGAAGTGTAAGTAGTAACAATATGTTTTCTTATTATTTTACCCACAAATCTTAAATATCCCTTCAAACGAGAATAGGCTTTGTTCCGCATACGTCGTATTTTATAGATTTTTTATATATGATAATAAGATATTATGGGTTGAGTAACGAAACTCAACGCCGCACTTTATCGTATCTTATTTCCGTGAGAATTTTTTTTAAATACAACCATTCTTCTGACTAGGAATCAAATCCACGACTAATGACGTTCACACTTAGATACTGTTTCACTACACCACGACGGCTTCAACTATTTTGTTTTTTTTAAGCTACACGCTTTTATCCGGTATAGCAGGGTAGATAGTAAGTATCTAGTGTCAAGACCCTCCATTCTTCGCTTTCTACCGAATTCGAGACATTGTGTATTGAGTGGTGGAACTCAACCTCGCGATTTGTCTTGCCAGAGCGAGGAAGTGAATATAACTGAAATATAATCACTCCACTATATAGGAATCGAACCCAGAACTGATCACGTTTACAGTCAGGTGCTGTCCCACTGCGCCTATTACTGGCTTATTGAATTCTTGTTACAATATTGTACACAATAATTGAAATTAAATACATTATAAATTTTAAATGAAACTATTTTAAACGGATAATCGCGTTTATTTTAATATTTATAAATAATAAATATTATTTCGGGTTTATTTTAATATTTATAAAAAATACATATTTGGAAACCTGCCGTTTCGGACGTTTTAAAGTAATCCGTGGAGTAAGTAATCTGAGAAATTTTTGTCCATTGGTTGATACAGTTGATACAGTATATAAAAATAATTTAAATATAATCAATCCCCCGAGTGGGAATCGATCTCATAACCCATTGCGTTTACAGTCAGACGCTGTCACACCGCGCCACGACCGGCCTCAAGCTACTTATTAATTTGTTGAAACTCACACAGCAATTATTATATCGCACAATCTTTTCTCATACATTGGGACAGACGGACGGACAATGGGGTGAATTGACGCGATGGACAATGAGGATTAACACAAGGTCATCTCTACAGTAGTCTGAATAGAATAAGCTACGTACGTAGACTATAATCAGCATTGTTATATATTAAAATTAAATTATTTTAATTTAATTTAATTTATTTTTTTATATATTTCCAGACCGGTTACATAACGCGTCACGGCGCCAATACGCCGGGCTTACATTTCTAACACGCATAGAGGCAGGCAGGCTTTTCTTCTTTCAGACTATCCCTGCCCCACTGCGCTACGACCGGCCATATATGTTATTGTTGACTGTGAGCGTATTAAATAATCAAAGTAAAATAATATATATTTTTTAGCTTCATCAATCCTGCTAAACAAGGTAGACAGGAATGCCTAGGGCCTAATTTGAGAAATTGCCTGAGTAGTGGAACTCAACGCCGTGCGCTCTCTTACTAGAGCAAGGAGGATGACAATAATATAAATATAATCAATGCTCCGACTTGGAATCGAATACACAACCGATCGCATTTAAAGTGAAATGCTGACACACACTTTGCCACGAACGGCCTTAAAATATATAATATATTGTAAAAGTATTTATATAATAAATTGATCATGTTGATATATATATATATATATATATATATATATATATATATATATATATATATAATGCTATCTGCTTCATATAACCTTTCCTTACATTATCACATTAAAGTAAATAACATTTAATAATTATTTTTTTTAATTAATTTAATATTAATATTAAATAGATCATGTTAGTTTAGTCATGTATCCTGTCGGATATCCCGAGACGCACTCGTTTTATATATTACTCTGGTATAACTTACCGCGGCGTAGAATCACCATTAAAAGGCTGTTTTTTTATATCGATACATCTTTGAAAGAAATAATTATAAGTAATTATCAATTACTTAAATTCCTATACTTTTTTTTAAATCTAACAAGTATTATTTGAAAAAAAAAAACATTTTTTTTATTAATGCTTTGATAATGCCGTATTTTATTTTATAAATTGTGTTTGAATAAAGCCAGTCTCTACAGCGAAGACCTTGTAAAACAATGCAGGGCTTTTAAATTTCGGGTTGCACCTTTTTTTTATAAACTTAAAAAAAATAATATTTTTTTTTTTATATTTTTTGACACTCCTTTCTCCATTTTCCGTTGATTTTTTAAACTGTTGGTGTATTGACTAATATTAATATATGATACATTTTTTTTTATTTGAGCAGAAAAGTATGAAGTTTGGCACAGTCAATCCTAATTGGGCCAAATGTGCCATATTTTTATCCCGTATAGTAGGATAGATAGGTCAAGACACTCTGTAGATCACATTCCGCCGAATCCGATATATTACGTATTGGCAGAACTCAACGCCGTGTTTTGTTTTACTAGAGCGAGGAATTGAAAATAATTGAAATATAATCAATCCCACAACTAATTTACATTCAGGTGGTCATTCATAATACCCAAATACACCTATAGTCCGAAAGTGAATACAGATGTTATATTATTTTTTATTACAGATATTTAATTATACTCTCTCTCCCTCCCTCTCTCTCTCTCTCTCTCTCTCTCTCTATATATATATATATATATATATATATATATATATATATATATATATATATATATATATATATATATATATGTAGCCAGTTGAAACCTCTATCCTCTATAGAGGTTTCAACTATTTTTAAAGTGGTATTCCACACTAAGGATTATAAAATATTTTTTAAAAAATGTATAATTTGTTTCATATTATACATTTTTTAAACATATGCCATACATTCTAATACCGACTGTGTCTCTAAAGAGTTAGGTAATTATAATAATAATAAGATATAATTTTATTTAACGAGTAAGACAGCTTCTGATTTTCATTAGTTTGGGGGTGATGTTTAAAATTATTATAATTTCTTCTTGTAAGACAAAGTTCGTCGTTGCCACTAACACTACGCAATGTCTCAATTTCTGTGAAAACCTGTCAACGGAGTGTCTTGACAGTAGGTTGTATCTGATTACCCTGTTGTGCGACATAAGCGTATACCTATAAACAAACAAACCAACAAAAATATATGTAATTTTCTCGTGGAAGTATTCATTATACAGTAGTTCCTAAGTAACATTTACTTCTATTGCCCACTACGTACTGCTATTGTATAAAAACCGCTTTTATTTTAGGTTAATTATTATTGTATTATTATTTTTTTTGGTTATACAGTGATCAACCTTTGATAGTTTTCCCATGGGCACGTGTGGACGGCCTGGACGGCAACCTGTGCATTGTATAGGATTCGTGTTCCCACAGGTGTTTCTGTCGACATACCTCGCGACCATGTGGAACCATTTATTCCCTTTGGCTTCTATTGAATACAACCTTTTTATTAAATAAATTGTGTTTTTAGTGTTTTTGCAAGTATTTATTTATATTTTTTTTTTACTTATAATGGCTTAACTTGAAAATTATAATAAATAATTTTAATTAATATTTATTAAGGACATAACATGTTACAGGACAAAAAGAAAACGGTTTTTTTAACATTATTTAGTAAAGTAAAACGATATCGCTTCAATTTTGCCCGAGTGTGACGTTAATAATAATTATTTTTTCTAATATATAATACTTATTAAAATATTTTCAGTATAAATTCAAGTTACAATGAGAGCGTAGCATCGTCGGGAACGATCCCCGTGCGGTTAGCGGTGTTTGTAGCTCCCACGGGGTAGCATACTGACCCACCGCTTTTTGTTTACTTTGTATTTTAATTGAATTTTTAACTCTCTTGTCCATTGTGGCGTTGGAAAGATTAGAAGGCATTGTGAGTGTGGGTTTGAATCTTGACGGATTCGTTTTCTTTAGCTTCACCACGCTTCTATCCCGCATAGCAGAAAGTACCTAGTGTCAAGACTCTGTATTCCGTTTTCCGACGTATTCGAGACACCGCGTGTTTGTCTTACAAGTGCGAGGATAAATTTATATAACTTGTTATTTGGCTTCACCCTGTATCTCCAATGTGATGTCTCCAAAGGAGCGTCAAACGCTACGCTACCTGTATACGTCTTTCGTCTCGTCCACAGTCATTACCCTCTTCTACCACGCCTGTCGGGGGGTCTTCATGCTTTTTATGTGACCTTCCTCCAGTATCTTCAAATTAGCGTTTATATATCTTTCTTACCATTCTTTCATCACTCATTCTCTCAACGTAGCCAAACCATCTAAGCACGTCTTCAAACCATCTAAGCACGTTCTTCATTCTTACTATAACATTTTGCTTGCATCCACGTTTGTAGTTGCAACCGTGGAATTCTATATATATTTTTTACTCTGATTCCACAGAATACGTCTTTGGGTATAGAATTAAAAATGTACTTTATTGAAGACAAACATTACAATGAAAATACGAGGAGAGCAGAGTGACGTACCACTTGATGCATATAGGTATATGTGTATGATGATTTTGAGTTCGAATCCAGATAGATAGAGAGAATAAATATATACATATATATATGAAAAATATCACTAGGGATTTTCAGCCTAAGCTGCGTTTTTGCACACCTGTTTCAATATGATAAGTGCTAAGTTACGTAATCCAACGCCACTTTGTGTTATTAGAGCGGTAAAATCGAAATAAATAAAAGATAGAGGTTGGTCGTGGCGCAGTGTCTGGTTGTAAACGTGATCGGTTGTAGTTTCGATTATCAGTCGGTATATTGTAATTATATTTAAATTCTTTTGATTTCATCGCTCTGGTAAGACAAAGAGCGGCGTTGAGTTCCGCCTTCAACATACAATGCCTCAAATTTGGCTGAAAGCGGAGTACGGAGTGTCCTAACACTAGTTACAAAAAAAAACAAATCTAATCATTCCCTCGTTTGAAGGTCAAACCTTGCTACTTTACCGCTACGGCATCTGCATATGATTTATAACAGGTAATAATTTTCTATGAAGTCATACGCGCCAATTACCGTTAAATAGACGTCTTGAAATAGAATAGATGTTGCTTTATTACTCAATATATATATATATATATATATAGTCGGTAGCTCGTGACTCCGCAGGGGGCACTAAGATTATGATTCCCTATGGTGTACAGTGGCTATGGTTCAGGGGAAAATATAGGTAAATCTTTAACAAAAAATATTTTCTACTAGATTTTAGATTTAACTTATTTTATTTTTTTAACATTACAACTTCGTATAAGAATTTCAACGCAGCCGGTAGTAGAACGCATGGCTTAGCGGTCAGAGCGCTTGGGCAGTTTCCAAGAAGCGCGGGTTCAAATCCGGCTACAACCGAAATTTTTAATTTTTATTTAAATATTTTCTAAACCAAAGTGTGAAATGACACTTTAAAAATATTAAAATATTGAAATTTATTTTTGTTTTTCAAACTATGGCAACACTACTCCAGGTGGCGTTACGTTTCGCTAGCGTCTATTTTCAGAGCAATTAGAAAAACTCGCTCGCCTCCAGTTACAAACGCGCCGTATTTCATATATTGACTTTGAAGACTTCATTTAGTTCGATACGCGCATGTGTTGCTGTTATCCGATTACTGAAAGATCCGGTATGATTTTTAATATGGTAACAGTGATGCCCAATGAAGCGTATAGTAACGTAATAGTGGAGTAGATAGAAAAATGTATTT
Organism: Dryadula phaetusa; assembly: GCA_032432895.1. NCBI lineage: Eukaryota > Metazoa > Arthropoda > Insecta > Lepidoptera > Nymphalidae > Dryadula > Dryadula phaetusa. Next base: position 796,474 of record JAOYRS010000003.1, read on the forward strand.
GTTTGGTGTGGGTTGTGAGTTTGATTCTCACTGGGGTCAGTAAATAATAAACAGCTTCGCGCTTTATCCAGTTTAGCTGGGTGGAACTCTAGAAGACACTGTTGCAAGGAATCGGTACATTGTGTGTTGGGTGATATAAACGCCGCGTTTTTATTTTACCAGAGCAGAGAAACCTAAATAATTTTTAAATATAATTATCCCCCCGAGTGAGAATCTAACCCGCCACCAATTACAGTCTAAAGTCACCTAGTGTCAAGACACTCCATTGAATGTTTTTCATCCGAAATTGCGACATTGTACATGGATGGCGAAAACAATTCAGTGAACATAAATACACAAAAAGTAAAACACTAAAATGCCTAAGTTGGATATACTTCAGTTTCCTAGGGTCGGTACTTTTGGCTGAGTCTCAATCTGTCGGAATACTAACTTAAGATTAGAATATAGTTTTCATATACTTAGTTCCTGAGACAGAATTATTTATTATTCACTATATTTAAAATGAGGCCAATAAGATGAAGTGTTTTCAACATCTATCTCAATTACTATGCGCAGAAAAATCTATTCCAAACATACGTGTGGAAAGTTCAAAAAGCCTACGCAAGTATGGCGCTACACTACCGCCCACATTTCCATTTACTTTGACTATTATGAAATTAATATGTAATTTGCTTTTTTTAGCGTGTTATATATTATTTTAATTAAAATTTTATTAAGCATTTCTTTTATCTTATTGTTCCGCAGAGTAGGGTAGTCACAGACAGCCTAGTGTCAAGACACTCAGCTGACTGCTGTCCGAAATCGACACTTTGAGCGTTGAGTGACGAACTCAACGCCGTGCTTTGTCTTCTCCGAAAGATATATGAAGGTAATTTGTATATATAGCAATCACATCCCCAAATGGGGATACAACCCAAAGTCATTGTGTTTACATTCGCTGTTCCATTGCACCATGATGGTTTAAAATATTATTTGTTTTTAATATTTTTGTTTGAGAAACACACCGTATACCATACACATATAATTGCAACAATAAATAAGATATAAGCCAATAAAGTTTCCACTAATAGATATATAAGTAAATAATACAGGGAAAACAATTTTTTTCAGCTTCACACTTTTTATCCCGCATAGCAGGGTTAGACAGTACCTAGTGTCAAGACACTCCGTACTTCGCTTTCCACCGAATTCGAGACATTGCAGGTTGAATGGTAGAGCTTAACGCCGCACTTTATCTGACTAGAGCTAGGAAACACGGTGTTTTCTCGCTTCGTCTTATCAGAGCTGAAATAACAATTTCCCCGGTAAGTATTCGAATCCACATCCTGTACCATGTATATGTATATAATTTTTCACTGCGCTTATAGCAAGTAGTGTACTAATTCTAAAAAAGAACACACGCACCTGCTGCTCACCGACGGCGTAACGTTACGAACAATATGAAAACAAACGAACAAGGAAGTTTTGTTCCACTGAACATTTCCTAGATCGATCGATGTTTTGCAATCACTTCCCATGTTAAGGCGAGAACATTGATGCAGATGTTACTCAAATAATATAACGTGTTTTTAAACTTAAATTATTAAAATTTATCTTGAAATTATTATTTTATTTTAATTTAAGGCAGGCCGTGACGCAGTGGGACAGCGTTTGACTGCAGGCGCGATCCGTCGTGAGTTCGATCCCCACTCGGGGAAGTGATTTTATTTAGATTATTTTCATATTATCACTCTGGTAAAACAAAAAGCGACGTTGAGTTTTAACACTCAACACGCAGTGTCTTGATTTCGGTGGAAAGCGGGGTACGGAGTGTCTTGACAATAGTTACTTCCTGTCCACCCTGCTATGTGCAATAAAAGCGTAAGGCCAAAAAATACAAAAAAAAAATCCATATTAAAGTTAATTCGTACAAAATAATGTAAGTAGTATAATAGCAAATGCATTGAGTCGATATGTTCATACTAAAAAAGGTGATATCGGTGTGAAATGGAATTCAGATTGATGAAGAGAAATTGTCGATAAAATAAGTTATGGACCATTAAACACATAGAATTTTATGAAAATGTTCACACAACTCAAACTGCACGCAACATAGTGTCTTATATATAGAATAGGTATTTGAATTTGAACCAGACACCCGTGCCTTATGGTGTCTGAGCTAATTAAGCTTAGAAGCCGGTCGTGGCGCAGTGGAACAGCGTCTGTAAATATGAATGGTTATGGCTTTGATTCCCACTCGGGAGTGATTATATTCAAAATTATTTTCACTTCCTCGCTATGGTAAGACGAAGTGCGTCGTTGAGTTCCTCCACTCAACACGCAATCTCGAATTCGGCAGAAAGCGAAGTACAGAGTGTTTTAACACTAGGTACTTTCTGTCTACCTTGCTGTACGGCATAAAAGCGTGAAGTTAAAAATAGAACTTGTTAAAATTTAATCCCATTCATTGTACCCAACAGTATTTCGGCGTAGTGTATTGAAGACAAAAACAATGCCGTCACAGTGTAGCGGGCGTCCGCCGCTCCTCTTTCCGGAGTATGAACATTCTAACGATGACCATACTACTGGCATAGATATTGAAGTATATATATATATATATATAAATATATATATATATATATATATATATATATATATATATATATATATATATAGTATAATACTTATCTACAGAGACACCAATTATCTTTTAACTAACATAAAATTTATTTTGTTACTTAACATTTTGTTTTTGTTACGCAACTTTTCATAACAATTTTGCTTGCCAATTATTTATGAATGAGAATCGAAGTGACAACCAAGACGTATAAAATCCAACACGTCTATTGTGGTACAATGGTTATATTTATTTTATTTATCAAAACTAGAGATTATATAATGAGAATTCGTAGTAATTTAGTGTTATTCAAACTAGCTGATGATATTGACTATAAAATTAAGGGAATAGATTGTTGCAGGAAATGATTGCGATGGTAAGACAAAGCACGGCATTGACAGTTGCCACTCGACGCAAAATGTCTTGAACTGTCTCTCTCATACTAGGTTGTTTCTTTTGATTGCCTCCGAATAGTGTTTGAATATATAAGCAATGGTTTAAGTTTCAATTCCCATTCGAGGGAATCTTTAGTTTTGGTGCTACCACTAGGTATTCGCATTGTACCCAATAGTGCTTGTTGATAAAAGTACTGAAATATTCTATTACTAGAGTTTTCTAAGATCTGGCTGTCCTGATATTAAATTTGATATATATTATATGTTATAAATAAATATTATTGAGGCCGGCTGTGGCGCAGTTGGACAGCGTCTGTAAACGCGATCGGTTGTGGGTTCGATCTCCGCTCGAGGAATTGATTATATTTAAATTATTTTCACTTCCTCGCTCTGCTAAAGACAAAGTGCAGCGTTGAGGTCCACCACTCAACACGCAATGTCTTGATTTCGGTGGAAAGCGAAGTACGGAATTACTTGACACTAGGTACTTTCTGTCTACCCCGCTTGCGGGATAAAAGCGTGAAGCTAAAAAAATAAAAAAATAAATAAATCAATACATTTACTATCATTTATGTAAATCGAGTTTACAGTCTGACTCTATTAGTAGGTTATGTATATTTTCAGAAACTTTTAGAAGGTAATTTATATTTTCTACTTGTTGATATTGTGTTTACGTAATCCATTGTTACGATTATTACGTTTCTACGCTGCAAGGAAACGAGCATGAAGGTAATTGTTGGTGTATTGTTCGCGATTGTAATTAACAAAAAAAAAATATAAACTGATTCAGCAAATTGTAAAGTTTGAATTTTTTACACTAAATACAGTTAATTATTGCATTTGGAAACACTAATGCGTTTTATTGTAACAACGCTAACTATTTTATCTGTGGTTTTTATTTTTTTTATCTGTGGTCAGGGGAAATGGCGGGAATATTGACAGATTTAAATAAATATAAAATAATTATATAACCTACATATATGATTTTATTATATTTACTATATATATGATTTTATTATTATTATTATATTAAACAAGATAATTAAATTGTTCCCCGTTGAGGCATCAAATATGTAGTTGTCACTGAAGCGTTCATGTTATTTTGTACAAAAGGTTGTGTGCAAAATTAATTTTGTTAATTTAAAGTGCCTCTAATATACCGTGTTTTATACTCCTCGTATAAGTTTCTTTAGCTTTTATGCCGCAGTGCAGGGTAGGCAGGAAGTATGGACTCCTGACTTCTCCATTCCGTATAGACAGTGGATGTTGAAGTGGCGGAACTCAACGCTGCTATTTGTCTTATCAGTATTTAAATTCCCTCGAATCATAGGAATCATAAAGTGCATATATACGGGATAAAATTTGTAAAAAATTGCCATTTCATGTCACACCGCCAAGTCGCCGAAGCTGCGGGTAGATCAGTCACCTTATATTTTTTTACAACATTAGATTGGATTTACCTTGAGTGCATTTTTTATCGATCCATCACGATTTTCCAATTTTATTCGCTTCATTCGAACTTGTTCATTTTTTGCAATAATTGTGAACAGTTAATTTGCTTACTTTGTACAAATTCAACAAATAACTAATAAATCGTTTTGGAAGCTTCGGGTAAAATAAATATATATTTTAGCATTATATGATAATAATTTAAATATTATGTAATATAATAGTTTAAGTCTTGGTATAGGAAGACAAAGTGCGGTGTTCAATACAACATCTCTAATTCGGCGGAAAGTGGAGTACGGAGTGTCTTGACAGTAGGTACGTCCTGTCTACTCTGCTAAGCGGGGTAAAAGCATGATGCTAGTCTTACGAGGAAGTGAAAATAATTCAAATATAATCACTCCTCCGAGTGGGGACCGAGCCCACAACCGATCGCGTTTACAGTCAGACGCTGTCCCACTGCGCCACGACCGGCCTTTGGTTTTGTAACTTCAAAATAATATCATAACTGCATCTTGTTAGACATTGCAAGTTAGACATTCTTGATTGGAGTATTTCCCAAATGTATAATGTAAGTAATAATTCCATTGATTGATTTCCGTATCACGTGATAATGTGAACATTTCCTTTGAGCTCGACCAAAGGTTCCGACATGCGCACGGATGCGCACAGTTGACTTGACGGCTACGTCTAACAATTTATATCAAGGGACGTGGTCGTAATGTGGTATATCCTCGAACAGACGTGACTGACGTAGTCGAGATGGAGATACACCATTTTAAAATAGTTTTATTGTTTATAAAATAAATAACGCCTGACTGTTGAGACGATTGGTTCTGAGTTCTGTTACGCGTTAAACGAAGCACAGCGTTAAGCTTCGCTATGCAATTTTCAGTAGCAATTTTGGTGAATAAAGAGGAAAATGTAATCTTGACGTTAGGTTCTCTTTGACTGCCTGCCCTGCTATGCGGGTAATGATGCTTGCACAGCAGGGTAGTTAGACACAATCTATTGTCAAGACACTCCGGTCACAGCTTTCTGCACAAAATCGAGACATTGCATGTTGAAATGCGAACTCAACGCCGCGCTTTGTCTTACCAAAGTGGAGAAATGAAAATAAACTTTAAATATGATCATTCCTCCGAGTAGGAATTGAACCCACAACCAATTGCGTTTACAGTCAGGCGTTGTCCCACCGCGTCACGACGACTTCAGAATAAATTAAATCTAAAAATATAAAAATGTGATAGATGTTTAATTATTCCGAATTTATTACTTATATTATAAATAGTACCAAGACAATAAAGGGTTTCTTAATCAATATTACATACAAATATTTCCCCAAGAGAGAATCGAATTTCCTATCATTTCATTTATAATTGACCACTGCGCATAGTGGTGTAAATAAGATAGAACAATTTAAATGAAACTATTTAACCGGATTAATCGCGTATATTTTGGTATTCGAAAATACATTTTTGGACACCTGACGTTTCGAACACTTTACAGTAGTCCGTGGTCACTGGTAGACCTACCTAGTTAAATAGTTTCATTTAAAATGTATAAAAATCGCGAAAATCAAAGATCTTATTAAGAATAGAATAATATTTAATATTATGAATAGCCATCTGTTACAGTTTATATTCGGCGACCTAATTTTTCTCCAATAAACGTACATAGGTACCTAATCCATATAGTATTCCGATTAGGATGACCATAATATGAGGATTTTAAAAATATTTTACCATTTTCAAAGTGTTATTCCATATTTAGATTTATAAAATATTTTTCATAATTAAACGCAGCGAGATTAGAAACCCACGTCTTGGTAACTGTAGTATTAAAAAAATGTATTATTATAAAGAAAAAAATTTGGTCTGATTATAATAGTCTGGAAGGCTTGGTATTTTATAAGGTTGTCGATAAAAGGAAGAGAGCGAAGTTTCGTCCACTTCCGAAAAGACGCATTTTTGTAATTTTTGTTTGTACGTTTGTATTTCGTATTTAAAATCTTAACGATCCACAACATCTTTAGTAGAATTAGAATGAAAATCTTAATTAAATTATTTTCATTTTTTCTTTCTAGTATGACATAATGCGGCGTTAAGTTCCGCTAGAAAGTTGGGAGTTAAAATTGAAATACAGAGTGGCTTCACTACTTTTTCACTGCCTGATTTCAAAAGAAAAAAGAGACTTCTACTCCCTAACCAATATTTTCTTAAGAATAACTTACCTATATCTATAAAAATACTGAACCGTTTTTAATGAAACTTAAAGTGTTTCCTAAGTTTAAATATACCTAACATAAATTGTACGATTATACCAAACACGCATTAGTTTTCGAGAAATTCGTGGAGATCATACAAACATACATTGGAAGTCTAAATGGATCCTTGTATTCAAATATTAAAGAACGTCACGTACGCACACATCGAACTGATGAACCTTTTATAAAGTGGGTTAAAAATAAATAAGTCAAGTCAGTCCTGAAACAAACACAAACTATGGTTATTCTATTAAATATGTTTTAATATCGCATATGCTAGTGTTTATTGACACAACTGTATAAGCCTAAATCTTTTGTTTCACACAATGATCCGTTCAAACAATGCACAGAATTTGAAGGTGTGACCTACTTCCAGTCATTTGAACTTAGTAAATTTACTTTGAATGGGTACAGTTATTGCCACCTATTACTTGACTGCAATATTAAAAAAATAGTTTCCAAAACATCTTTCTGGTGATGATGATTCCATTCCCTTGATCCTGGATCCTGACTCCTATCTTTACTTTCTACCGGATTCAATATTCATTCATTCAGTTAAAGATACCGTGGTGCAGTGGTAATACGTCTGTTGGTCTGTCGGTACCCACAATTGGTTGTGAGTTCGATCCCAGCGGGAATGATTAAATTTTAATTATTTTCCCTTTTCCATTTTTGTAAGGCAAAAGTGCGTCGTTTAGCTCCGCCACTTAACATGCAATATCTTAAATTCGTGCCGAAAACAGCGTACGGAGAGTCTTGACACTAAGCTCTCTCGGACTAACCGTGCCGGTATAATCCGTGAAGCGGACTCAAGACTTTGTTTTTAAATAAATTCCTTTTATATTCAATTAGTTATTGTTAGGTTTTTATTTGATCTGTTTACGTTATGGCAATTACCGCTGTGGTTGAGAAGGCTTGTTGCTGTTATAATAAAAACAATGTATTTACGCATTTTATACCATTATATAGTTTCCTTTCAAATATAAATAACAACGATATATGTACAATGACGCCATTGTATATACTATCATAATTCTTATTATGTCCAAACAGAAACGTATAACCTGTCATATGAAAGAAGAGAAAAAAACACCTAACCATACCATGGATTTAGTGTATAGGTGCCCAGCCCTTTAAAGGTGTAGGGGGATTTTAAGTACACTAAAAACTCCGTACACTATCTATACTATTTGAACATTACCCAAATTTGAACATTAAAAGAATACATATATGTATGTCTAACGATTGGTCGATATAAGGCTGTTATTAATATACAGATCCGGCGCAGTGTGACAGCGTCTGACTGTAAATGCGACCGATTGTGAGTTTGATCTCCACTCGAGAAACTGATTACACTTCCTCGTTCTGGTAAAGACCAAGTGCGGTGTTGAGTTCCACCACACAACACGCAATGCCTCGACTTCGGTGGAAATTGAAGTATGGACTGTCTACTACTACTAGTGGTAATTTCTGTCTACTCCGCTATGCGGGATAGAAGCGTGAAGCTAAAAAAAATTTACAGATCCATTCTGCAACAAAATTTAAGTAGGTTTTAATTTTATTAGCATCAACAAGAACTAGAATTTTATATTATTAATTTTAAACATATCCTAGGGTATTAGGGATTAGGTAAGGTCACATCCACTGTTATTGGATGCGGCGGGCGTTAATAACTGCGACGCGTTTTCTAATTAATGTAGTTATTATTGTTATAAAATGTAATATTTATGTTAAAAAAACCTCCTTATTTTGAAATCGGTTAAAAATGGGCTTAAATACTGTAGTAGTTTAAATAAAATCCTAAATTGGATTTCATTATCATGATTGAATTGAGCTTTAATAATTGAATTTACCGCGTGACCAAGTAGAACGTTGTTGGTCAATTTTTTTAGCTTCACGCTATATCCCTTGCGGGGTAGTCAGAGAGTACGGAGCGCCAAACGCTATGGTCCCTGCATACCTCTATCACCTCGTCCACAGTCATTATCCTCTTCATACATGCCCTTCGGGAGGTCCTCATGCTTTTTACGTGACCTTTCTCCAGTATTTTCGATATAATTTAAATTTTCTGTGTGAACAATCGATTTCACGCATCCTTGACGTACGTTGCTTATTAGCATCGTTTAAAGTATGCCCGCTTCCAAGTGATGTTGTTATTACTCGGACATTGAGAATGCCTTATTATTTTGTTTTTCTTTTTCGTCATACATTTATGTGGTGGTTTGAACAGCACAGACTACCGGTTTCATATAATTAATTTGTAGTTTTTTTATATATTCGTAATAACTAATGATTTAAATTTAAAAATTACGCATAAAGGACTTAATGTAAAATACTTTGTTTTCCACTTTCTGCCCAAATTTAAGATTTAATTTCGCGCTTTGTCTTATGAGAGCGGGATAGTGAAAATATGTTTTTTTTATGGGACAGGTAAGGACAGCTAGCATTAGGTCACCTGATGGTAAGGGATTACCGATGGCCTCGTGTAGCATCAAGAGAGCTACAAGGTCGTAGGGGCCTTAAAGGCGGGAATGAGCTTTTTGAAAGTACCCATGTTAAATCGAACTGGAATCACTGCAACGGGTAGACTATTCCACAATTGTGTGGTACATGGAAGACATTTCCAATAAAACAGCACAATTTTAGACCGCCACATATTCAGATGATAGGAATTTAAATCTGTTGCGTACGTGGACAATTCAGAAATGTAATTTTCTACAAGTGACATGAATTTCTGGGTTCAGGGGAGGATTCGCCAACATCAGAGGTGCTGGTACCTTTATGGGATAAAATCTCTTGTAGCCACTACCATTCAAGCTAGGATCAGCTTGGGATTACTTAATGACAAACGCAAAGCTTACTTATCACCGGTTTTAGTGCCATATTTAAATAAATATAATCGTTCTTCGGAGTGAGAATTGAATATACAGTTAATCGCGTTTTAACACACTGTACCATCTTGCGATATCTAGGTACTAGATACTTACACTATTTTATTTCCACAAAGTAACCTGAAGAATCGTTAGATAACAATACATTATAGTTTCTTATCTATTATCTACTAAGTCTACAATATATATCGTATATATTTTTTATTTTACAATGTACAACATTAAAGTAAATCACAAGGCCAGCGAACTTTAGTCTTGAGGAGGCCAACCATGACGGTGACTCACCTACGTCTTTGAGATGCGCACGCGCCTGTAAAGAGGCAGCATGATATTCGAATTTAGTTAACTTTATCTTCAAAAATATTTAACTATAATCTTAGGTTTTGAAGATGTTTTTAAACATTTTAAATCATTTATGTATAATTTAATATTTGTAAATATATTTATGAAAACTCTAAGTTACGAACACTTTATCTTAGTACTCAGTCGCGGGTAGACTGAACATTGTCAACTAACTATATCTTCTTGGCCTTTATCCCAGCTAAGCAAAGATCTGCCTTCTCACTTAATATCCTCCACCATGCACTAGTGTTATCTTCACAGTAAATGTATTGGTTTTGATATTCTGTTTCATAATCATCAGCCATCGCCTTCTTGGGTGTAGGCTCCTCTACACCCAAGAAGGCGATGTCACTTCGGGGACAGACCAAGGCATTCCCTTCTAACATAGTTCCTATACCTGCGGGTGACGAGGCCTTACCATCCAGGAGACGCTCTTGGAGCTTATCTGCTACGTCATCGACTATCAGTAAATACGCGATTACTCTGGTTAAAATGGTATCACTTAAAATATTTAGTTTTGCTGATAGTTTGGGATTCAAAGATATATCATAGATACAATATTTGTGAAGCTATAAATTTTTATGTTTTATAAACTTTTATATTTACTCTGGAGTTCCTCATCGTTTCTCCTAAGCAGATCTGCCTTTCAAGCCGGTGGTAGGAATTTGAGATTTTTATTTTATTGGTGGTTCCTAAAATAGTTTGATTTTACTCGGCAATTTTCCGCCGCGATTTTTTTGAAAGTATTCAACTTTAAAAAAAAATAAAGTCATAAACTTATCCGCATTGATTAATTTGTGAGTTTTTTTTAATTATTCGTTAAAAATTGCGGTATTTGAAAAAAAAAATTGTCGAGAAAGGCGTCTTCTTTATACATATACGGTTTTTTAATGAATTTTCGAAAACCAAAATGTGATTAATTTGGTTTCAACAATAACATAGACAGCCTCCTTGAATAAAGAATATTTTGATTTTGTTTTATACATAATAACTGGTAGCTGAGGTTATTTTTATTATATTAATTTTATGTTTTGTTATTATTGTTACGTATCTCGACATTGTGTACGTTATTATATAAACAGGAAAATTATTTAATACAAACACAAATAACATAGCGAGGGCTTTATAAAAATACGAACCTAGAGAAACGAAGCGCGTCACATGCGGGTACGTCAATGTATTGCGTGATTGTGGGCCATTATTATTGTAATGATTGTGCATTTATATTGTAAGACAAAGCGCAGCGTTAAACTCCACTTTTAACATGGGTAGAAAGGAAAGTGTTTTGTCAATATGGTGTGTTTGTCTATCGTGTTATCTGCAATGAATACTACAATAAAAATTTAAACAAGGCGGGGTTTAAATCCGAGTCTCTTGGAAACATTTGTGATGTTTCCAAGTGCGGGTTTGAGTCCTGCGTGTTTAAATTTTTATCCGTTAATTTTTTATCGTAATTATTTAAAAATATTAAAATTTTCTAAACCATGTAGATGTTTTTTTTTGTAGTATTTCAATAAAAAATGCAGCGCAATGCCGTTAGTTTTTACATTTCCGCCTATTTACATATATACATATGTAATATGTATGTAGTACGTATGTAGATTTATTGATTTACAAAATCCTACTCACTAAGCGTAACGGCCAGGATGCTCTGTATTACCAATATTGGTTTGGTTTGTCCCAGAAAGCGTGTTCCGATAGAATAAAGTATTTGACTTAAACAGATTCTGGGTTCGAATTCCGCTGGTGGTAAGGTAATGATAATGAATAATAAATAAAATAAAATGTAAAAACGAGCAAATGTTGAGTTTCTAGCCAGCTTTTTTCAGCAGAACTGACTTCCGAGCTTGTAACTTCCCAAAGGACTGATAAGACTGACAGTTTTATATAATTAGCATTTCGAAAGTGCTTGAAACTAAGGAAAGAAAAGACAAGAAATATATACATAGTCATGTTCTGTGACGACTTGTTCTTTTTCTTAGCTTCACTCTTTTATCCCGTATAACAGGGTAGACAGGAATTCCGTTGAATTCGGTTGCGAGTTGAGTAGCGGAACTTAACGCCACGCTTTTATTGCCAGAGCGTGGTAATGGCAATAATTTGAATGTAATCATTCCCTTGAGTGGCTCAGTGGGACAGACAGGACAGATAGTCTGACTCTTAATAGGATCGGTTGTGGGATCGATTCCATAACCGATCCAATAGAAACAAATGGATAATAATTAGGGCTACTTTAATATGATTTTTCGTATAACTTGCACAATAATACCGCAATTCCCTTTAAGACTAGAATTATAATAATTTCTTTATATGTTACATATTTTAAGGTTATCGCTTTATTGTTCATTTATTCTGTGGAATAGATGACGTGGAATGTTCATTACTTCGTTTTATGTTTAAATTTCACGATTTATCCCGCACAGCAGGATAGTCAGAGACAACCTAGTGTCAAGACACTCCGTTGACTGTTTTCCGCCGGAAATCAAGACATTGCGTGCTGAGCGGTGTATTCAACGCCGCGCTTCATCTTACCAGAGCGAAAAAATGAAAATGTTTTGCTTAATTGCTATTGAAGGAAGTTAATATGGTGAAGTTAATGAAGACTAGACTCGAGAAACAAAATTTTAATTAAAGCAAATAGTACATACGTAATCTTTTAGTGGGATTTAAATTACCAATTCTAGTCCATTCAGGTCTAGGTCTTTCTTCAGGAAGTCATTTAGATTCCAAAAATATTAAAATGGGCTTCCCCATTTTAATATTTTTGGACGATTTTCCACGATATTTCTATAGCACCTTGATTATTGATGGAATGTAGAGCTAGATGAATTATCAGTTACTTCTTTTCGTTAACTTAGAGAGTCACTAGAAAATTGACAACTCAAGTAAATATTTTAATATATTTTTTTTAAGTTAAAAGTATAATCAAAGCAGCCAGAGACTATACTTGCGCAACATCATCTGATATAAATACGCTTAATAATGGGGTTCCATCTCGGTTCGGACATCCCAATATTTCGGTTGAAAGCGGAGAACGGAGTGTCTTCACACTAGGTTCTAGGTCCTCTGACTAACCTGCGAAGAGAGGAAAGGGTTGGAAACAAGTAATCGAAGCACACAAGCGAATTCGCATTACCCAACAAGCATCTGGACACATGGCAATTATTTACAATCGCCTCTATCGCACACGTGATCGCTTAGCTAACTGTTAGAACAATGCAGTTTACTGTTTTCACTAATAAAATATATAGATTTAACGATATTTGCTCACGAGACCTAAAATAAACGTGTTTAAACGAAGTGGGCAGAGTGATGTCAATGAAGAGTTGTTACGTTATTTTATTGTTTTTAAAGCGATTATTCCTACATTTAGGATATGAATAATGTCTTTCAAAAAACGTATAAAAATTGATTTGATTGAGTGATTATATTTAAATTATTTTCACTACTTCGCTTTGGTAAAGACAAAATGCGGCGTTCCACCAACACGCAATGTCTCGAATTCGGTGGAAAGCGAAGTACGGAGTGTGTTGACACTAGGTGCTTTCTGTCAATACAAATAAATAAAATTGGAGTGTCAGTTTGTTAAAATAGCTATTGGTGAAAAGCTTAGACCCGATATAACATAACACAATATATACATACATATATATATATATATATATATATATATATATATATATATATATATATATATATATATATATATATATATGTATACATATATTTTAAGTTATACCTTGGTATCCGGTTGCTATGACAGAACAAATGGCATATACTGGTATCGTGAAAACGCACTCGGCTTGAAATGTAGCGAATCATTCGTTTAAGTTGACTAAAAATCTAAATAAAATTAATGATGATGTCTGTCGTGGCGCAGTGGCACAGCGTGTGACTGTAAACGCTACCGGCTGTGGATTCGTTCCCCATTCGGGGGATTGATTATATTTTAATTATTATTACTTCTCCTCTCTGATGAAAGACAAAGTGCAGCGTTGAGTTCCACCACTCAGCGCGCAATGTCGCGAATTCTGTGGAAAACGAAGTACGAAGTGTCTTGTTACTAGGCACTTGCTATGCAGTATAAAAGCGTTTAGATAAAAAGACATTTAATGTATATATATATATATATATATATACATATATATATATATATATATATATATATATATATATACACATTAAATTTTTTTTTATCTTATTTAATTTTGTTTCTCGATATATATATATATATATATATATATATATATATATATATATATATTTCATTTTGTACGTATGTTTGTTTCTATAAATAGATTCGCAAGTGCAAGTAAAAATACTATTGGCTGTAAGGGGTTAACGTACCGGACCACACACGGAGACATTGTTATAAGAACATCCGTCTATACGTTATTATCTGAATATTAGAATTTGAATCCGTGCTCATGCTTTCCTATTTCCTAGTCAACAGTTTAAAATATTTAAAAGTAAAGTGGCGCAGCGTCTGATTGTGAATGCTTTGATGGTTGTAGGTAGAGTGGTTGTGGGTTCTATTCCCAATCAGGGGAGTTATTTTATTTAAAGTTTACTTTCATATCTCCTTTCTTCTAAAACAAAACGGAGCCTTTAGTTTAGTATTATCATTATTTTTTTTTAAAACCCAAGTATATATAACATTAATAAGCAACTAACTATATTAATGAAATTTTTATATATTTATAAATATTCCGGAGGCAAAAATTAGTTTTATGAATGCAAAAATCATATATACACAAAAAACTCAAGAACTGTTACTACTTTAAAAGGATTTTATTGAAATTGGCCTGAATACAACGATAGCCATGTAGTAAGAAACACTTTTGAACTTGGCTCTGTTAACAACTTACTGTACTTCATGGTCACGTGTTTACTGAAATGTAGTTATATAACAACATTCACGCGTTAAAATCTGGAAAGAAAAATAATTTAATTTAATCTGTTTAATCGTGAAAGCCAAAGAAATTGACGTCTCAAGGTAATAAATTAGTATTTTAATTTCACCACGGCCATACACCAAGCCATATATATATATATATATACATATATATATATATATATATATATATATATATATATATATATATATATATATATATGTATATGTATATATATATACAAGCCATACAAGCTTGCATTGAGATTTGATAGATCTGGAGTGAAGGGGCTTTTAGGAGATGCGATGAAGTTTTAGGTTCTAATTCTTATACAAATAATTCTAATAGCGTTTGTACAGTTTTCTTATTTAAGTAAAAAAATACTGCATTTTTATACAAAATGCAGTATTTTTTTTCTAAAATGTTATATATATTAATGAGGCCGGTCGTAGCGCACTGTGACAGCGTCTGAGTGTAAACGCGATCGGTTGTGAGTTCGATCCCCACAAGAGGGAGTGATTATATTTAAATTATTTTCACTTCCTCGCTCTGGTAAAAGACAAAGTGCGGCGTTGAGTTCCACCACTGAACACGCAATGTCTCGAATTCGGTGAAAAGCGAAGTACGGAGTGTCTTGACACTAGGTACTTTCTGTCTACCCTATATGCGGGATAAAAGTGTGAAGCTATAACATATATATTTATTTCAATTCTTAACAAATTTAATCATATAATGATCAAAACAACGCTTCAGGCATGCGCGTGCGCAGCGTAATGCCCACAAAATGTACGCACCAAGCCATTCCGCGCCGAACCTCCGCGCGCGACGGGTGTGTCGCGACGCTCGCAGTAGTGCGCTACCGGTTGTCCGTGCTGTGTCCTGTGATGTGCTGTGATAAGTGGTCGCCCTAAGGGCTGTGTTTTTGTGACTGGAATTACTGGTACCGGTATGTTGATTTATTTTATACATGATTTTAGGTTAAGGAATATTCTTTATTTTCCATTTTAATTGACAACATCTTTGGTATTGGCGTTGCAATGTCTTGGTATTGGACGGAGAGCTGTAAACGGAGTGTCTTGACACTAGGTTGTCTCTGACCGCCCTGCTATGTAAGACAAAGCGTGAAGCTGCTGTGTTCTTTGGGATAATTTTTTTGAACTGAATGCTCTTATATTGCGCATTGTAAGTGTTTGCTAAAATCACATTTGTTTCTCTTACCATCGTGCATCGTATGCTGTCACACATGACCTAACGTCATTACCATGACGTCATTAATATATACTTTTTTATTTATATATAAGATTATTTATTTTATTTATTATTTTTTTTCATATATGTTTATATTTTTTTTAATATGGGTTTTTATTTATTTTGTTTTGATGGAGTTTAAATGTAAGCGTATTGCATCAAGTTTTAAGAATTTGACACTATTAATGTTTGAATTAATTTTAAAGAGTTCTAAATTTTTTTTACTTTAATAATTTGCGAAAAACGGGTTCAAATACTGGTATAATGTAATTTTGAATTTTGAATATTTGAGGTCGGTCGTTTCACAGTGGGACAGCGTATGACTGTAACGCGTTTGGTCGTGGGTTCGATCTTTACTCGGGGAGTAATTATATTAAAATTATTTCTCTTCCTCTCTAAGTTCTACCACTCAACACGTAATATCTTAAATTCGGTGGAAGCGAAGTACGGAGTGTCTTGACAGTATGTACCCTGCTATGCGGGATAAAAGCGTGAAGCTAAAAAAAAAAACAAAAATATTTTTTAAATGAAACTTTTGTATAGCTAATATAAGTTTTTTGTAGAATTCTAGTGTTTATATTACTTCGAATAATTTTTATATATACTTTATTGTTGACAATAATATACAAGATAAATGGAATTGTCAATGGTTGTCAAATTTAATGACATTTTTTGCTTCTTCGCTGTCTATTCGTATAATTTATTTTTTATTTTTCCATTTGGTTTTCAAATGACTTAAAGATGGCGTTGAGTTCCGCTACTTAATGCGCAATATTTCTAATTCGGCGAACGGCGATGTACGGAGTGTCTTGACACTAGCTACTTCCTGTCTACCCTGTTATTCAGCCTTAAAGTATAAAGCTTAAAAAAGAAAGATATTTCAATATCCACTCTGTATGAAAAATATTTTTTCAGTTATATAATAATACTGCGGTATGTCTCAACTTACGATGTCTATCTCTCTAGTGAAACTATATGCGGCGTTGAGTTCCGCCATCCAATCTAAGTGGTCTCTGCTGTTACTGCATTATCTGTATCATAGAAGATACGTAAATATAAGAGGGTATTTTCCATGTGTTCGACCTTCAAGCCGCTACTTAAATACTTCAGATGAATTTACTCGTATTATCTCGAATGCTATTTATTTATAGTACAAGTTATTCTCAGCATAATCTTTGTTGCTCTTCAATGACTATAGATTAAGCGTAATTGGGCTACAAGTGGCCGTGTTGGCGCGTAAAATACGCGTTGCCTTGACAACGTATGTATGTATGTAAGTGTCATTTTTTTTATTTACTCAACATAGTATTATAGTATAATACACTATACACCATACTTATAGGCTAACTTAACATGTACCTAATATAAACAGCCGAAACTAATATAAATATATTTCTTTTATCATATTTTTTTTCTTTATTTGATTTGATGATTGAGTTCCACCACATAATGTCTCGAATTCGGTGGAAAGCGAACGGAGTGTCTTGACACTAGGAACTTTCTTATATATATATATATATATATATATATATATATATATATATATATATATATATCAGATTTTAAAAGTTTAATATTAAAGTATTAAGGCATTTCTACCCAAAAATTGGTATAAATTTGATTTTTTCGTCATTCCTCCTCCTAAAGCACAGTACATATGGGTACACCCACTCAATACTACACATACAAGTATTTTCCTCCAAGCAATTCAAACCTGCGACCATCGACATCAATCAAGTGGACGGCAATTGGAGAACGAATTCGTCATGTACTATATACCTACCACTATATACACTTAATCAAGCATATCACGTTGTATATAGTCAATACGTGATTCACCTAAAATTTTCCCTCGTACATTGTAACAAGGTGTTTATGGACTTGTGACTCATTTATATACTTTTAGTTCCTGCTTCTGTAAAATATTATAAAATATAATTAAAATAAACGATGGGTGGCAGAGTCTGACTGTAAACGCGATCGGTTGTGGGTTCGATCCCCACTCCGGGGAGTGATTATATTTAAATTATTTTCACTTCCTCGCTCTGGTAAAGACAAAGTGCGGCGTTGAGTTCCATCAACACGCAATGTCTCGATTTCGGTGGAAGGTCAGTACGGAGTGTCGTGTCAAACTTGCTATGTGCGGGATTAAAACGTGACGTTAAAAAAAAGGATAATAAAATAAGCCCCATTACAGTTAAGTGGAATTGTTTAAATCGATTTGGTTTGGTTTAAGGTTGAAAATTTATTTAAATTATTTTCTTATGAATTGCAGCGTTGAAATTCGCCAATCGTAACGGACAATTGTTAGGTGTCCACTTAAAAACTAGGCCAGTAGCTAAAAATGTTTAAATATAATTATACTAAAATCTTTGGTGGTATTGGAATCATAACATCGATGCTGACTGACTGTACAACACTGTACAAACTATAAGGAAATCTGATTAAAATAGTCAGTCATGAAGAAATGTAATTATGAAATAATATCTTAGTATATTGGAATTTAGTATTACAAAACAAAAAACACTAACTAAATATTTAGAAAGCTATATCCAAATAGACTAATGTCAAATAATTAAAAAATTCACAAAATTTTCTTTTTCGCGCAACATGCGGGTGACGCATATCAATAAAAATTCATATATATATATATATATATATATATATATATATATTAAAAAAATGTTTTATGCTGGGTATTTTACTTCTTACCAGAGACGTATACCATGTAGTGTTAGAAACGTCGGTAGGCTTTTAATAATATATTTTCGTATATTAAAATATTGAGGCCGCTCGTGGCGTAGTGTGACAGCGTATGACTGTAAACGCGATCGGTTATGGGTTCGACCTACACTCGTAGGAGTGATAACATTTAACATTATTTTCACTTCCTCGCTCTGGTAAGACAAAGTGCGGCGTTGAGTTCCACTTCTCAACACGTATTGTCTCGAATTCGGTGGAAAGCGAAGTACGGAGTGTCTTGACACTAGATACTTTCTGTTTACCCTGTTACGAAGTTAAAAAAAACACAATTAATGTGTAAAAATCACGAAAATCAAAGATCTTATATAACCTTTACCTTGCCAGAATCGAACTCACAACCAAACCGTGTATAGTCAAGAACTGTGCCAATAGCATTCTCTATAATATATCTATTTTTCAGGCTTATCCGCATAGCAGAGGAGTCAAAGAAAAGCTAGTGTCAAGACACTCCGTTGACTTTCCACCTGAAATCGAGACATTGCATGTTAAGTGACGAACTTGCGAAATTCGATACCAAAGCGGAGAGATGTAAATGAATTTTAAAGATAATATTCTCCCCGACTGGGAATTGAACCCACAACCAATCGCGTTTACAATTGGAAACTATGACCTCTGTAATCAATATATTATCAAAACATTCAACTAAATGGAAAGTTACGCTTTTAACATAATTTAGTTAATGCCAGTGTGAAAATTAACATTATTTTTGTTTATGTTTTACAAACGTTTCATCCATGGGAAGTGCTTTGTTCCAGCGCATTGATTTGAATGATGATGACTTAAAATAATCAGTGGATATATACAATTATATATGAGCATACTATATGCTGTCATGGAACAGTGGGAGAGTGTCTAATTATACATACAAGTCGTGGGTTTTATTTCTATTCAGGGGAATTGTTTAATAATTTTTTTTGGCATTAGTAAGAAAAGATATAGTTCTGGCTTCTGCCAAGTAATTATTGCTTGTACAATTGGGGGAAAAATAGAGAATGGAGTGTTTCAACTCTAGGATATTTCTATTTACTCATGTAACAGATAATATATAACAGTGTCAGTACCATGTGCATTATTTAAATTAATTATCAAGTTCTATTTATGTTTTTTTTTTAATTCAAACATTAGAACAAGAAATAAAACGTATATATTTAAAATTATAATCAACCAATAAATCTTCAAAAAAAAAATTTAAAATTTGAAATAGATCTTTGATTTTTGCGATTTTTTCTGTATTATTGAATATTAAAATATACGCCATTAATCCATATAAAATAATTTTGTTTAAAATCGAAAACTTATTTCTGAAAGAAAATATTTAAATTATACGTAAATTTATTAAAAGTAAATTTCCCATTCACCCGTAAACAACGCGTTGCCTTAGCAACATATTTGTGACACCCATGGAAGTGTGTGTAACATTTATTTATTTGTATTATTTAAAAAACTATAAGCATATCGTATTTTTTATCTATATATAATCATTAATTGTGTTTTTTTTAACTTCACGCTTTTTATCCCGCGTAGCAGGATAGACAGAAAGTACCTAGTGTCAAGACACTCCGTACTTCGCTTTCCACCGAATTCGAGACAATACGTGTTGGTAAGTGGAACTCAACGCCGCACTTTGCCTTACCAGCGCGAAGAAGTAAAAATAATAACCTAACCCAACAACGTTTTTGCTTCAGCTATTTATATATAAATATAAAATTTTACAATGATTTAACAAGATTCCTTATGAAGAAGAAGAAATAAATAGCAAAGTTCGAATTACATACTTAATTTTCTTTAAAATCACACTAAGAAATTATTTTTTTTAAGCTTTAAGTAAATGGCCACTAAAGTTTGTATTGCGTGTTCTCTCAATTGTATTTAACTAACATTTGCCTTTCTATATAAAAAAGTAAGATTGTAGAGAAAAGCGTTTACATATAATTTCAAATTATTTTTTTTTTTGGAAATAAAATAACTAGTTTTGTAGGCTAGGGAAGTGACTACTGGATACCATCTAAGAGGTGCGTCCAATATCCAAGAGGCGTAGGTTCGTTTTTTCAAAAATGTTTTCTAATACTAAGTGTGGTAAAACACTTTAAAAATAGTAAATAATTATATGTACATATCATGTCATATTATGAATGTAATACCAAAAAATATTAAATAATTATCAATACAAAAAAAAATTGTCATATTTTTTAACAACAGAAGTTAGAATGAGTAAAGTAAGCAAAGCTCAGTTTTTTTCTGTATGGCTTTTTAAAATAAAGAAAACGAATAAAACGCGGCGTTGAATTTCACCTTACAATATTCCAAATAAACATTGAAGCTAAAAATGTGAAATGGAGTGTCTTAACACTTCTATCTTCTTCTATCTTCTATATCTAAGACACTATTTAATAAGGCTGGCAAACTTATTAGCTGAATCCATTAAGCGAATGGTTAGATTTTATTGAGCTATTTTCTCGTTTCCCTTTAATTTAAAATCCTTAATAGAATGTTTTAGTACACTAATAATATATAAAACATTTAACTAGATCTTGTACTGGAATGGACAATGGTCATTAAACACGATGTAGCGCTAATACCAGTTGTCTTACCGCCCACGATGATAACGAATTCGATTCTGA
This sequence comes from Dryadula phaetusa, assembly GCA_032432895.1. Classification (NCBI taxonomy): domain Eukaryota; kingdom Metazoa; phylum Arthropoda; class Insecta; order Lepidoptera; family Nymphalidae; genus Dryadula; species Dryadula phaetusa. The sequence goes on from JAOYRS010000003.1 coordinate 817,937, forward strand.
TTGAGAGAAACTTAGTGAGCAACTCGATTTAGACCGAAAAGCAGAGAGATTTTTTTTGTTAATAATGATATACAGGGTGTACTATTTTTGCATTAGATTTTATCTACTTAACCCAAAATATACTGTAGGTGCAAAGATCATATCGTTATGATAGTAGGTTCAAATACAATATGAAAAAACTGAACTACGACTTTGTTATATTTAATACTAAATTGAAATAGCATTCTAGTATTTTTCATAGGATTTAATAAGACAAAGCGTGGTGTTCGCCACTCAGCACGTAGACGACAAGGTGACAACATAGTGTCTTGACACTAGGTTTTCTCTGAATAACTTGCCATTTGAAAACAAAGAAATAGAGAAGGAAATGATCTGTGGCAAATTATATACATTATTTTCATCACTAAATTATAATAAATGTAATATACTTGTATATACATTGTATAAATGTAGATCTAAACAGATTATTCTACAGATATATCGACATGCGCAGGCGCATCTTTTAGGTCAATACGACGTATCTATGTTTGTACCACTTTTACATATTTATATATGACATAAATTGTATGCATATTGAATCGAATTTCACGTGTTGATTTGTGGAAAATTGCTTTTTAATAATTTAATTGATTTCACAGCTTAATTGATCGTTGGCTGTAAGTCTATTGCGTGTTATAATGAAATATTTGTTTATTTTTTTTATTAAAACTGTAATGTTGGTACTATTTGTATGGTGAGTTAGTGACCAGTCACTCTGATATATGCTGTACCTGTCTTATTCGGATAGTGATTTGTTGAACTAATTAAATGAGTTTTGGTTTCTTTAATTTTTTTTAGCTTTACGCTTCTATCCCGTATAGCAGGGTAGACAGAAAGTACCTAGTGTCAAGACACTCCGTACTTCGCTTTCCACCGATTTTGAGACATTGCATGTTGGGTGGTGGAACTCAACGCTGCTCTTTGTCTTTACCAGAGCGAGGAAGTGAAAATAATTTAAATATAATCACTCTCCCGAGTGGGGATCAAACACAACCGATCGCGTTTACAATCAAATGCTGTTACACTACACCACGACTGATTTTTTAACTATAAAAATTCTAGTAGTTTTTAACACAAATTCTTATTTAATTTTTAGAATAGATTTATCACTTGCCAGTTTTAAAGGACGTTAAATACACATTAATATTTATCTAACCCGAGAAGGCAAGAGTTTGTTTAGGACCGATCCAAAAATTTTGAAACGCATTTTTATAAACATTTCATTTCTTTTTTATTAAAAAAAATATTTTTACTTCTATGTGTTACTAGCTATATATATACATAGTTATATAGTGACACTAATAGTCTATCTCTACAAAAATGTATAGACGGCGTAACCTAACACCGTGATGCTTAACCAAACCACAAATTTGATTTGAACTGGGAACCGATATACCAAAAGAGATATACCGACTGGGTTACAACAATGATTTTTCAAATACTGTATGAACGCGTTGAATAATCGACATGCATTTTACGTCATTTTTTTTCTTTTATGAAAGATAATATTCAATTACATAGAATTCGTTTCTGTGTTCTCGCGGTTTCTGCATTGCTCCAGTAAGGTGGGTTGCACATTTTTATGTGTGAATTGCATTACAATGGCGTTCGGATCTCACGCTCTCCAAGCTTGCTACATCTAGTGCTGTGGTTACGCTCATATCAAATATTAAGATATAATAAGCAACTAAATGCCTGGTCATTATTATCTCTCTCTCTCTCTCTCTCTCTCTCTCTCTCTATATATATATATATATATATATATATATATATATATATATATATATATATATATAAGTACTAAATGAAATTGGAGTGTCTGTTTGTAATTTTGAAAAAAAATACGTTTGTTAACTTAAAATATATTCATAGTTCATTGAAAGATAAAACGTATATGTAAACTATTATTTAAATACAATTCGTTTATAGACTAGACCGTCTCTGACAGACATCGCGGAACTTAACGCCGCGTTTATTCAAAACATTATCGCAAAGGTAATTATCGTGGTGGTGTTCGAATTCACAACTAACGCCTACAATCTGTCACTGAGCTACGATGGGGCCAATAGCAGATTACTGTGCGAAAAATATTTGCCATAATAAGCGCTGAATAAGATGTCATTTCTTCTTAGAATTTATTAAGTTTACAGAATCATTATTGATGCATGATTCATCACTGATTCATTTGACCTTAGGACATAATAAATTGAACTCCATTCCACGCCAATATATTGATTTAATAGATCGCTTGGACATATATGGTAAATAGGTTTAGTGGTCAGTTAACTGCTAACTGAATGTACTGGGTTCGATTTCAAAGATGATTTGTCTAGCTGTTTACTTAACTTACTCTATGTATAAAAAATATAGAAATTGTATATTTTTAACGGCATCGAATATCCTACTGGTTTAGTAGTTAATACTTCAGACTATTTGCTAGAGATCGTAACTTCGGTTTTCAATAAAAAAATAATGTTATAAGTGTTGACTTGTTAAAAAATCCATTAATACATTTATGTCATGTACGCTTAAAGATAGAAAATAGAAATTGACGTTTTCTTGTTCTTATTACACGAACTCTTTATTTAGTAAAAAAAAAGTGTCAAACTAAATCTAAGGAATTCGAAAGTACGTCCAAACAAAACCAATATGATATTATTCACGCTTCACGCGATGTCGCGTGTTTAGCGGAATTTATAACCATAAATAATATTATATATTTTTTAATAAACTGTACAAACAAACAAGCAATCGTATGATTTTTTTGAAACAATTTACTGATTTATATATATATATATATATATATATATATATATATATATATATATATATATATATATATATATATGCGTGGTGTTTAACGTGAGTAAAAATAATTTAACTCAAATTATCTTCATTTTTCCTCTCTGTTAAGACAAAGTGTGGCGTTGAGTTCCGCCACGCAAAACATATATGTAATTTTGGATTGACAATGGTTTACGAAGTATCTTGACACTAACATCTCCCAGATTACTCTATTATACGGAAAAAAACTGAAAATTCTGTTATTATTTTGCATTTCTCTCTGATTTCTTATATAGTGAGATCTACTTGATGGTAAAATATTTTTAATACGTATTACACAATATAGGAATCAAATTATACTTGAATTTAAAAACCATGATATGAACTGATGACTAACTACTATTAAAAAAAAATCCAATTTAAAGTGACGGCAGTCATTATGCACGTTTTTACCGGCGCAAGCGCAGATGCTCCATTGTTTGGCGCTCTCACTAACATTTCATTACATACAAGTACGAACGTGGACATTGCCCTTTGATTTGTTCCCCATACTAACACCATTTGAAGCTGCATTTTAAATGTGTCTTTAATAATATATATATTTTTATTTGCGTAGTTTTGTGCGGTAAAAAAAGACATTTTTCTCTTTCAATTTGCTTTTTATCGGATTTAATTAAAAATTACATTAAAAAAATATATAGATTAATTTGGCCGCTATATAACAAGTGTCTGGTAGTAAACGGTTATTTTTCAATCTCCCAAGCAGAAAAAACATAATGTTGATATATTTTTCTCCTGTTTATCTAACTTCTAGAATTTCAGTTTTGAGTGGCGGAACTCAACGCCGTGTTTGGTATTGCCAGTCTTGGAAAAACAGTACACATTGACTTCATAACCAGTGTGTTTACAATTTGACACGCAACAATGGCAATAAGAATCTAATTAATAAATTTCAATGAAGTACATTAGAGCTCATTATATAACGCCGGCCAAAAAAGTTCTTTACCACGGTGCCCTTGGTGGAAAAAATATAATAAACACTGTACATTTGCTTAGTTATCGTCCGCCAGCATCCGTTCGTCAAGGTTGTTCGCGATGATAATAATCACATATGCCAGGCTATGCCCAATACAATTATGCAAGTAGCATATATATAATAGCATATAGCTCTAATCTGAAAATATTAGATAAAATCCTCTATACTCTCTCTATCTCTCTACATATATATGTATATATATATATATATATATATATATATATATATATATATATATGAAAATGTAACATTAATAAGCTCCATGGTTGTAGGTTCTTTAGGGAAATTGTATAGAAATTATCCATGTTTTCCCGTTCTGATAAAAAACAAATCGCGGCGCTTAATTCCGCTCACGTGTACGCAATTCGGTGAATGAAATAACTTAAAATATAACTAATTTAATCCATATAAGGCACTAGGTGTTGCGTGAAGTTTAGTTTGGTTTCTTGGTAACTTGTCTTAACACCACTTACCGCAATTAAAAGTAATCTATTTGATATGAGTTTAATAAATACCGACATTCCTGCGCGGCAGCAGTCGTTTTCGTATTTAATATTTTTCATATAACTATGCTTTCTCCTTACTTTGTTTGGTAAATTTAAACTATAGGTTTTTTTATTTTGGTTTCACGCTTTTATCCCGCATAGCAGGGTAGACAGAAAGTACCTAGTGTCAGGACACTCCGTACTTCGTTTTACCGAATTCGAGACGTTGCGTATTGAGTGGTGGAACTCAACGCCGCTCTTTTAAATATAATTACCGCCCTAAGTAGAAATCGAACTCATATGGGTAGTTTAGAAAGTTTAAAAAAAACTAAACTATCTAAAATTGTTTTTTAGTTTCAAGAATATACATATATGGTGTACGATAGTGTCATGTTAGACAAAGTACAGCGTCGAGTTCGCCATCCAACACATAATGTCTTGATTTCGTTCCGAAAGCAACCAACGCAGTGTCTTGACATTAGGTTGTCTTTGATTACCATGCTTTGCGAAATATAGCATGAAACAATAGCGTACAGTGGAACGCTAGTCTTATATATATAAAATGATAAACACTTATACAAACTGGGTTAATCCATTCATAATAATGTTTGTTTGGCGATTGTTTTAATAGAACTAATATATGAACGATTGTTTGTTTCTTCTAGTTAGTTAGTTGGTTATGAGACAGAAGAGAAAAGTGGTAAATCTCTCCGTTTCTACGCTTTTTTTTCTTAGTCAACGGGTGGGTACATTATGATCTCAGATTTAAACCCACAAACATCATACGAGAACGTAGTTATTTTTTGTATGGGTTGGGTTCGAATGGGTTGTATGCTGTTGGCCCTACTGGTCTCAGTGTCACCGGGTTTTGGGGAGGCCGAGCTATAAGCTCTGACCTTGGCGTGGAGACCTCAAGAGGTAACCATCAACTTAGAACTATTGTTAGAAGTTATCACATAGGCGCCTCCTGCGAGGCTCGAACTTGGGCTTGTGCATACTGTTTGGGCCTTGCCCTTCCGGACGAGGCCTATTCGCGTCGGGTAGTTGTACGAACTAATCAGGCATTTTCTAAATTAATACATATATATATATATATATATATATATATATATATATATATATATATATATATATAAAATTGAACATTATTCTTATATATTTAGTTTGTTTAGTTATTGTAACGGATTATTGTCTGTCATAGTTAACATCTATTCATGAAAATACGTATTCAATGACGTCTTCATTTGTGCTATTGTGGTTTTGTAAGGAAAACATATATTTAAACTGTAAACTAAGATTTAAATCCTTTTGAATATAAAAAAAAATGCTAACGTCAATATGAATACATGAATCAATTAAAAACACGCACAGATATATAGAAGATTTGATACTCTTTTTATGTTTTTCTTTCAGGCAATCGTATTTTTTTTATTTTAACACAATATATCAGCAGATCATTTTCAAATATATTACGTTGAGCTTTGCGAGCAAGGTTCTTAACGCCGTGAGTTGTCTAAAACAACTAAAATAAACAACTTGTATATAATAAATATTTGAGGATTTATTCCATTATTTTCAACAAATGATCGTTTTGCTTCTAGCTAACTAACGTAAACAGTCTAGTACAATTCGAATCTAATAATAACCATATAAACAACAATACTACAAACAATTTCAAACGAAAACTCAACACAGTGTCTAGACACTAGGTTGTCTCTAACTACCCCGCTACGCAGGATAAAGAATAAATTTTAATAGAAGATAATTCATTGAATTGAGGTCGGTCATGGCGCAGTAGGACAGCGTCTGACTGTAAACGCGATCGGTTGTGGGTTCGATCCCCACTCGGGGGAGTGATTATATTTAAATTATTTTCACTTCCTAGCTCTGGTAAAAGACAAAGTGCGGCGTTGAGTCCACCACTGAACACGCAATGTCTCGAATTCGGTAAAGCGAAGTACGGAGTGTCATGACACTAGGTACTTTCTGTCTACCCTGCTGTGCGGGATAAAAGCGTGAAGCTAAAAAAAAAATGAATAATAAGTCATTTAAAATCTTAACACTTAATATATCTTTTGTTTTAAAAGTAGTTGTAACGTCTTAACAGCAAGTAGCCGTATGGCGCCGTGTTCATTTATTCAATTACTCACATCTGTCGACCCGTTACTCATCTAAATGCTAGCCCTAGAGTAGTGTATAATGGATTTAATGTTTTGTTTTGTTACATTGATTCTAACGTAGTGTCTCATCACTCCCATGCGTGTAGTGTGGAGTCACTAAGTGTGACAATACTAGTTTTGGTTCTCTTAATTTTTATACATTTGAAATAAATGTATTTTAGCCTAATTAACGTATTATGATACTTATTACTTTGTGACAGTTGAAACATTGGTTTTTCTGAAATGTATTTTCCAGTATCAAAATAAGAGCTTTTATTTATTTTAATGTAAGATATTTATGTCGTTTTACTATGTTATTTCATACAAAGGATTAGAGAATATTTAAAAAAAACACATATATAATGCATAAACGCATGGCTTAGCGGTCATAGGGATGGTTTCCAAGAGGTGCGGGTTCGAAGCCAGCTTTATTAATTTTTTTTTACGTTTTCTAAAAATGCTTATGTTCTGTTTTTTTTGTTTCTTATTTTCGTACATATTAGATAGTACAGTCTAAAGTACTTACAAATGTTAATATCTATATTGTATACAGATAATAAAAAATGCGTTTCTATATTATTAAATATATGATTATTAAATTTGTCTGTCTGTTTGTTAATACACAATAATCTCTGAAACTACTTAAGAGATTTTAATATATGTGTTTTTTTTTATAAATTATAAACAGTAATTTATTTAGGTGGATGATATATAGCAAGTGATAATAAGGCAAGTTTCACAACAAATTGTAGTCCTTTTTTTCAGTTACGCAACTCAACGCTGCGCTTTGTCTTATCAGAGCTTAGGAAATGAGAATAATTTAAATATAATCACTCCCCCGAGTGGAAATTGAACCCACGACCGATCTCTCTTTGGTCGTTAGTCCTTTTGTATTTCAAGAATATAATCATAGCGTAATTAAAATGTAAAGTATATAAATAAGAAAATACACATATAAAGCTATAAAAAACCAGTTTTATCTTCTATTTATCACAATTTGGTAATTTACGAGCTTTACAGTAAACAATACGTTGCAACATAAAAAGTTATGGAAAAAACACATTACCAGCTATCTATGGTTTATCGTTACAAACAAATAGACAGTTTTATCAGTATCGGTGCACTCGATGCGCAAGCGCATGGAAAACTTTGTGTTTTATTATTAGATTTACTTTAAAATGTTAAAAAAATGTATTTAGTTGCTTAGGAATTTTCGACAAATATTCAGTATTTGGACAAATAACTGGACTTGGTGTCATTGTGTTCTTGAAAAAGGTGTTGGTGATCAAAATATGTCATTATTTTCTGTATATAGAGAAGCTAGTGTTATATCACTCCCTTCTCTATTTTCCGCTGGAATTTAAAACACTCAATGTTAAGTTACGTTTTGTTTTCTCAACCAGAGCGGTGGAATAAAAATATTTTAAATAAAATCATTTTATAGGGATCGAACCAGTGACTACTGGTCAATATATGGTAAGTAAATACATAGTAATATGGTATATATTTTACTTTAGCTAGCATTTACTTGAATCACAGTAACCTTCGCCCAATAAAAGATTTCCTTTATTGAATGCCACTTGAATGCATTTTAGGCCAAGACCTAGGTGAGGTTAGAGTTGTTTTTTTACGTCCGTATATTATAGGCTAAGAGAAAATTATCGTTAATTCCGTTCTTCGTTTTGTGTTTTGAGAGATCAATCGGAGAAAAAAATAATCAGAGAAAAAGGAGAAAAAACAATTTTTACCAGTATGGGATTTAATATCCATATAAATTATTTTCTATATTGTAGCCTATGTGTTGTTCTGATGTATAAGTTATTTTAATATGAAAATCATGTTATTTATAGGATAATTAATTTTATTTTTTAATAGAAAAGATCACGACAATGCTTATTGAGAAATATGTCTCTATATATGAACAAGTGGTAGAGTGTCCATATGATACGATTCCCATCGGCTTGCCTATTGTAAAATCGTATTAAATAATTAACAGTAAATACAAACATTGAATTAATTAAGAAAGCACCTGCAAAAGTCTATTTTTTCATACATATCTTAATATATATAGATTATGATAGTTTATAGATAGAACGGAAGTATATAGCTTCAAGATACTCCGTACTTCTCTTTTCGTCAAATTCGAGACTTTGCGTGTTAAATAGCGGAACTTAACGCCGCGCTAGATCTTACAAGTTCTGTTATTTCATTCTATTTCATACAAACATAAATCTAGATTCTATTTAGCAGTTTATTTAACACTTGGGTACTCTCAAATCTATACAGATCTTGAGATACATCTAATTATCCAGTCACTGACCTCCTTTTGTTGCTTTGCTTGTTCTTAATTACATGGCACGGTGTGCAAAGTCAATGGATGTTTTATCAGGATTTGATACATATGGTATAAACTGTAGTATTTGGACCGTAATGAGAACGAAAACACATCAAGATGAGATATCGTGGTGTGGCGTGTTTGGTATATTTTTGATTGGTTTTTAGTTTAAATTTCACAGAAAACTTATTGGCTATTGATTTATCAACTTTGTAGAGTTTGATTGAGTAGAGCAGGCAAAAAAACCTAGAGTCAAGACATTTCGTACTCCAATTTCCTTCGAATTCGAGACATTGCGTGTTGAGTGGTGGAACTCAACGTTGCGCTTTGTCTTACCAGATCGAGGAAATGACAACAATTTTAGTATAATCATTTGCACGAGTGAGAATTGAAGACAATCGATCACGTTTACGGTCAGACACTGTCCCACTGCGCCATGACCGGCCTCAAATTGTCCCAATTAAGACTAAAACAACAGCTAAAACAATTAATTGTCAATTTGGAAGGAATCAACGCAATAGAGATAGCCTTGCAGATATCTTCTTTAAAGTGCTTTGTTTAAAACACTTATTGCCAAGACGAATTAGGTACAAAATAGAAGCGCCATTGTGGCTCAGTGGAATAACATCTGACTGTTAACTCGATTTTGAGTTCGATTTTTACTTATTATATTTAAATTATTGAAAGATATAGAGAGAAAAATAGTTTCTCGATTTTTTCCTGAATAGCAGGTTAGACAGGCAGTGTCTAGTGACAAGACACTCCTAACGCCCCTTTACGCTGAATTCGAGACATTGCGTGAAATAGTGGTGAAACTCAACGCTGCACTTTGTCTGTGAAAATGATTACAAAATATAATCATTCCTCCCAGTAGGAATCGAACCCATAACCGAAACAGATCGCGTTTACAGTCAGACGCTGTTCCAATGCGCCACGACTGGTGTTGGAAATGTAGCATTGGGCTATTCCATTAAAACCGCAATATGTCTAAATTATATTTCAAGTCACTAGTTCTCACATATAATTATATTTGAAAATGTCATTATTCCGCTCAAACAAACCAGTATTGCGTGACTGCACGATGAGCTACCCTAATAGTGGTGAAGAAAGTTAAACGTTAAAATGACGGTATTTAGACTACTTATGTCGAATAATGGATTTTTTTGAGTATATTTTTGTCGGATTGTATTGAAATGTCTTTACGCTACTTACTCTATGATATTTACTACAGTCTTAAGTCAAAACAAAAATTAGTATCTTAGAAGAGGCCTTCTTGGCGCTGTGGTACAGCGTCTGACTGTGTTGTATTCGATTCTCATTCATACAAATGATTATAATTATTTATTTTGTTTTCCCCGCTCTGGTAAGACAAAACGCGGCGTTGAGTTCGCCAATCAATATGAAATTTCTCAATTTGAAACGAAAAGCAGTCAACGGTGTGTCTTGACATTAAGTTGCGTCTGACCCTGCTATGCACAGATAAAGCACGACGCTTTTATATCTTACACATTTAGAATGCATTGTAAAGTAATTGGAGAGAGCCTGGTGATATGACACTCTGGTCTCTATAAAATATAGACAAAATAATATTATATAGTGACACTATAATAGACTAGTGAGATAGTATCTATCAGTAAAAACCATAGGTTGTGGATTTAATTCTTACTTGGAAAAATTATTATATTTATTAATTTATTTTCATCTTTTCATTAAATACAAACGGCGTTGAGTTACGTTTCTCATCACGCAATCAAATTGAGGTGTATTTTTTTAAAAAAAAAAGGTGAAAAGGAGTGTTTTGCCTCTCTTTGCTGATATATATGAAAAAAAAACTTAGAAAATATGCCTTTTTGATAATTAATTATATATTTTTATTAATATTATCTGAAGTTTTTTTCTTATATTCCATATATAGCTGGCATGTGTAACAAGTTATACATTTCACAAACCAAAGCGTGGGAGACTAAGCTTGTGGTGGAGTCGTGATTTTTTACATTAAGTAAACCAGTTCAATTCTAGACTCGTACAATACGCAACTTTAATGTTCCTGTAGTTATGTTAGCCATTTTTGCAATATAATTACATTGTTAGTTAATTTTTCTTTCAGGCTTAAAATCTAGTTTTTTTTTATAAATATATATGAGGGTAACGTAACAATTTAGTGCTAATAACATTTAAAAATAGGTGCAATGGAACAACGGTAATGAACACGAGGGTTGTGAGTTCGATTCCCATTCTAAAAATTGCTCATATAACGAATATTGTCATTTCTCCACTCTAATAAGACAAAGGGCTGTGTTGAGTTACGCTATTTACCGTAATGTGTTGAGTTCCGATGAGAAATGAAGAACGGAGTGTATTGACACTAGATATTCTCTACAATACCCTGTATACGGGAAGAGTATAAAGGTGAAAAAAAACAAAAAATAAACATTAATTAAACTTAAAATACCGGCTTATTATATTATCTTAATATACAGAAAATAAGCACAAGGCTGCTTTAATTAATAACAATTATGATATTTTTAATTAATAATTTTCTTTTTTAAATTCTATTAGAAAACTCTATCAATATTTTTATATCAAAAAAAAATAATAGAAATTTTTTTTTAGCTTCACACTTTTATCCCGCATAGCAGAGAAGACAGAATGGACAGAATGTAGTGTCAAGACACTACGTACATCGCTTTCCACCGAATTCGAGATATTGCGTGTTAAGTGGTGAAATTCAACGCCGCACTTTGCCTAAGAAATATATAATTTATATTAATATAAATAGAAATATATAATTTTTTCTCAAATGATAAAATCCTGTCGTTATAACGCACAAAGCTTGACATTTGTGGAGTAGGGCCGTGGGAGAGGCGTTTGCGACAGTTACATTGTATTGCATTGTTGGGAGTAATTAGCTAATTATCTTTTACTATGGGGAAACTATACCATAGTGAAACTTTAGAAATGTATGAAAAACACATTTTATAAGTGGATCGGATGGTAGAAGAAATATATATGAAAGAAAGGTGAGTGGTATTGAGAGATTAAGGAAAATATCGTTTGAAAATACTGTATAAAAGATAATAGAAGGTCACGTAAAATGTATGGGAAGGGCGTGTATGAATATGATAATGACTATGGATCAGGCGAAAGAGGTAAGCAGGGAGCTTAGCATTTGGCGTCTATTTTGCCTGACCAGGGAGATAACGTAAAGCTAAAAAAAAATCCGATCTCATATAAATTGTGTTTTAAATAAATAATTTGTTTGCTTGTTATATTGAAAACGTGAAGAATAATCTTAGGACCTCTATTTAGGAAAATTACGCGAACTGAGGGGTATGTAATTTGGCACAGTTGTAGTTTGTATGGAGAAGGAGCGCTTAACCTATTTTTTTTAATAACGTATTATATTAAATTAACTTAACACACACTACCGTGTGTTTGACACACACGTTTATGTAGTAAGATACACTTTACTAAGGCAACTTTACTTTATTTGACATTTTTTATTTAAAGCAATCTTCTCTTTGATTTTCCGCATAGCAGAGTAGGCAGATATGACCGTGATTCCATGGGAGTTCTAAATGTTAAACATTAAACAGCGAAACATAACGCCGCGCAATTAAATATATATGATTATATTAAACGAAATAACGTTAAAATAAAATAATCCGTATGCGATCAATCTCCTACCAGTGTCATTGTGTCTTGTATAACAATATAAAATATATTTTTTTTTCTAAGAACCGGGCTTACTTAATATGAAAAATGTGCTCGGTTAGAAATCCGTAGGACAATGCGCGCCCTTTACTGTACGCGCGACTTTGTTTCTTAAGGCCACAGCCAAAAGGGTAACAATCCCATGAGAAAACACCACAAGCATCGAACATATTTGCACGCGGTCTGAATCTATAATATTGTAAAAATATTTATACATGGCCATTTTATTTATTTGGTTGAACGTAGCAGGTTCGATTTTGGTATGGATGTTGATTTTGAGTTTTTTTTTCAATTTAATGTATATATACAGTTAATTAGGCAGAAAAAGGTTAGTGTTGAGGCTTATTCACTTTTTCACTTTCAGCTTGTTTTAGATATATGGTATGTTGCGTAACTTAACGCTTTGGATTGTCAAATTGGACCGGGAAACCAATAATATTATTAAATACCAATATTAATTTGTATTAAACATGCAGCATGCAGGTCACGTCGTAGAAGCTTCTTACAGTAATTGCCAAAGCGGTTATAAGTAGAATTAATAATACTTTGACCCAACTGTAGCGAAGTAAGCCAACACTTATCTAATATATTTCTATTAAGAAAAAAATGTATGGCGAAGTTTAACGCTGCATATTATTAAACTAAATTGGGGATATAGTTTACCATAGTCAGTTATTTTAATTTATGTGAAAATATATTATTTTAATAATATAAAGATTTTATGAGAGCACTATGGCATTATGCTTACATGGAGTTAGCTGTGAATTTTCTATTTCTTTAGCTTCACGCTTTTTATCCCGCATAGGCAGAAATTAGGGTAGACAGAAAGTACCTAGTGTCAAGACACTTCGTACTTCGCTTTCCACCAAATTCGAGACATTGCATGTTGAGTGGTGGAACTCAACGCCGCACTTTATCTTACCAGAGCGAGAAAGTGAAAACAATTTCGAATATAATCACTACAATGCGAGCTTGTGAATTAATAAACACAACTATTTCTTATATCACGGTGTTTCTGACAAAGTCCATTTTTTTGATATAATTTTAAATAAACCTTTGCTTTTGACTTACGACTGACTTAAACTGACTAACTGTAAACACGAACTATTGTAAAGTGTTAGGAACATCGGCTTTTTAATGTAATTATGAATAAGAAATACAAATATTATTAATTAATTCATTTAAAATAAATATTTTATGTATAAATAAATGCCTTACTTAATAATAATTTAATTTTGACCACAATTTTTTTGACCACGAGATTGACCACAAAAACATTTTTTATTTTACCACAAGAACGTGTAGATAAAACAAATTAATATTCCAATCTCGTTCATAGTAATTTGGTATGAGGCACATCGTTTTGGTTTTTTTTTTGCGATACATTCGGACAGACGTCGCTTCCGCTTATGTATTGAATTATAGTAAGCCTTAAAGCTTGAATACATTATGTATATAATTTTCTTTAATAATATAGAATTTAATAAAATTATTTCATTTTAATTAATTAGAATTAAGCGTTGAATCTCTCTTGGTATTATAATATATATGATAACGACATCGTGTTGAAAGGGTTTTGAGTATAAGCGTAGCTGTACGCCATTGGAAGAGCATATATAAAATGTAGAGCGGCGTTAAGCTTCACCACTTAGAAAGCAATGAATTGACAGTAAGACAATATATGGGTACTCTTGCTTTACAAAAAACATAAGCTACATATATATAGGACATAATCATAAAAATCACTTTTAAAACTACGATTGGCGTGATAAGTCCCAAGGTTTCACACTCCATGTCTCTTACATTAGTGGATAATAGAAAATAGAGTGACTGAACACTAAATTCTCTCTGATATTTCTAAATAACATCCACTGTACAAAACATATGTAGATGAAAAACAAGAAAAACAAGTGACACTTCTATAAAATCCACAAGTAACTCTATCTCCAGCCATCATAGATACGCTGCGGCGTCGTCTTACGTGTGTACCAGCCATAACAGAGCGATGACCGGTGAAATCTAACTAAAATAGTATTATTGAGTTACATTGAACCCCGATACATGACACCGTGTATGATAATATAAAAATTATGTTGGAATTAATATAAACAAGAGAAGACACTAGTAACTACTTGGCACTTCATGACTTTGCTATATGAGTTTCGAGGTCTATCCAAGCTGCTATATGTATGTATATATATATATATATATATATATATATATATATATATATATATATATATATATATATATATGTAAATGTACATCCTAATAAGCTAATTTTAATTCTGGAAAGGTATAGATCCATTTTTTTTGTCAATATAGGAGCTATGGACAATTTAACCGAAAAGAATTTGAATCTGTAAGGTAATAATCGAGCCCAAAATTATCTTTTAATCATGTAATTTTATTTATACTTTAATAAATATTTTTCAGTGAGTTCAAGTTTACTGATTATCGTCAAATACGTTTATTTTATGACGTATTGAATAGCGGAACTTAACACCGCACCTTCTATAACGCCAGACTTGGAAATTAAAAACGTAAATATTTTATTTACAAATGTTTTAATTTTTAATAACATTTGAGTAACGTATATTCGATTACTTTACTAGTATTATAGGCCGCTGTGTTCTAAGCGTTAGATACGAAAAAAAAATCGTACTAGAGTAACGAAATTACACGGGGTATGAAGAACAATAAGCAAAGTACATTCTATCTGAAGTATCTAATCTTAACTGGCTTGTTCCTTCCATTAAGGCATCCAGGTCAATTGATAAATGCTGGAATTACCCACTTCTTAGCTTGTATTAATCATAGCTCTAGTTTAGGTCTTGTCTAATGCCTAATTTGTGTAGTAGAGGAATTCCTACTCTACTATTTTGTTGGTAGAGCGTTTGTATAGGAAAACTTATTGATAATCGTTTGGTACTTGATTGGTCTTGAATTTTTACGTTGCTGGATATAAAACGTATGGTTTAGTGGTCAGAACGTTTGGACGGTTTTCAAGAGGAATGGTTTCAAATTTTTTTAAATATATATATTTTTTATATTCACGCTTTTATCCCGTATAGCTGGGTAGACAGAAAATATCTAGTGTCCAGACGCTTTGTACTTCGCTTTCCACCGAATTCGAGACATTGCGTGTTGAGTGGTGGAACTCAACGCCGTACTAACTTCTCTTAAAACAAAATCAAAAAAAAAATTCAAGCTATTATTTTTTATTAACTTCAGTTATTATATATATTTAAGTAACACAAGTTAAATATTTAATTCACAACGCAACTCTACTATATTACTGTATAGGTGTAACAGCCATAGGTGTGTGTGTATAATTTCGTAAATACACGCATCCTGTCTCCGTTTATGGTTTCCCCGCATTAATTGACTACGCGCTCAGGTTTTATATGGGGAATGTTATATTTTTGTGTGTTTGTTTATATATTTGATCATAAATTTATTTTTGATAAGTTTTTTAAAATTATAAGTATTTTCATGAATTTATTTCATCATTTAATTACGGAAAATGACCGAATGTATCAGATTGGATGTCTTTCTTGTCTATAAGTTATTAATATTATATATGCACGCTAAGCTGCTAAGTGTTTTCTAAGTTATTACTTTACATCTTCTAAAGCTGTTGAATCTCCATATAATAGTTGTAGAGGTCATTTTTCGCTAATTTGCTTTTTGCTTAATGTATATTATGGCAAAATAAAAGAAAATATTTATGACTGGCCTTATCGAATTTTTCTAAAATTTTTCTTTTTAACTTCACGCTTTTATCCCGCGTAGCAGGGTAGGCAGAAAGTACCTAGTGTCAAAAGAAGAAGTGAAAATAATTTAGATATAATCACTCCCCCGAGTGGGGATTGAACCCACAACCGATCGCGTTAGAGTTAGACGCTGTCCCTCTGCGCCACGACTGGCCTAATACCGGCCATAATTCTAAAATATTTTCTATTAAAATCTAAAGCCATTATTTTTTGTTGTATTTTTGTGTGTGTGTAATTTGTAAGAAAAACTCGTTGCTGAATCATATTTTTGAATTGTGGAACTTAACATTGTACTTTTCAAACCTGGACGAGAACGAGGAATCATTTATTCTAATATTTACTAATTGTAAAGTATTATTCCACACTTAGGATTAGAAACTATTTTTGAAAAAACGTATAAAAATTTGAACGCAGTGGGATTGGAATCCGCGCCTCTTGGATACCGTCCCAGTATATATATATATATATATATATATATATATATATATATGTAACGCATTTCCCTGGGAAAATTTGTGAAGCGTGCATCGCGTGTCAAATTACATCACAACGTGAAGGAAGTCCGTATTATTAATATTTCCTACTGAATGTATGTATGTATGTTTGTATGCTTACTAAATCGTGACCATTTATTGGTAATGCACTTAACATGGTTTGCTTAATATAGTTAAAATATGAATCTTTATAATTGAGAAAAGATTTTTATCCTATTCTATTTATCTTTTATGGAGTTTGTAAGACTAAAAATGTATATATTTTTTTTTATTACAGCTTATTCTTCTATTTTGCGATCTCGAAGAAACGTTGTTGAGTTACGGAACTTAACGCTGTATATTATAAATATCATTCCACTAATTAAGGTAACAAACTTATAATCTTTACATAGGCATGTAGGTCCAGGTTTTATCCAAGAAACGCCCTGGTAAAACAAAAATGCGGCGTTGAATTCCGTTCTCCAACACTTTATAATTCAACTGCAGGCAACCGAAAGGAATTTGACAATAACTTCTTTCAGTCTATTCTACTATGCGGGAAGACTGACTACTTTAATACTTTATTTAACTCTCTGCGATGGGAGAGATGTATATATATATATATATATATATATATATATATATATATATATATATATATATATATATATATATATATATATATAAGTACTTATTAGGATTTCATTCCAAACACGACGTATTGTTTTCGTATTTTGACGGGGATTTCCGTTACCTGAATTGTTTGCTTAAATCATGGTTATGTTTAGACGTCGCCGGATTTAGCAAACTAAATCTGTCCTTATATGGAAGCCTTATAGGCAAAGCTATTGTACGTATTGCATATATTGCACCTATTATATCTACTACTATCCATTAATATTAAAAATTGTTTATCATTATCATACAAAAAGATTAATTATATTAAAAAAAAACATTAATTCGCCTTTTTTTTTAATTTAGTACATGTTTGTGAAGGTTAGCTTAGGTCGATAATAACGAAGACTAGATGTCCCGTTGACGCGTTGACAAGGCGTTGCCATAGCAACGCGTATGTCACTTTATATGTATAAACGTGTGTGTGAAACACATTGCTACCAATGTGTTTGTGTGTTACTTTTATTGTATTAATTTAATACATTTTTATGTATTGTATTTTTTAAAATATAGGCATTCTGCACTCCTTCTCCATATAACCTATAGCTGTGTCTAATGTTATACTTCTCAGTTCACGTAATTCCCGTAAAGAGGGGTAAAAAGATGCTATGCTTTACGTATTAATATGTATATGTGTATAAATATGTATATATATATATATATATATATATATACATATATGGATAAAGAACACATGGTTCAGTGGTTTTGAGAGTTTGTATAACTTTCAAGAGCCGCAGGTTCCAGTCCCGCTGCTTTAATAAAAAGAATAATTTTTTGCAGATAGTTAAAAAATATACGATTACGTATTTTTTGAGTCTTTGGGCGTATCGAATGGCATTAATATAATTTCCCTATATCATATTAATTGTACATACATACATACATATGTATATGAATCACGTAATTTAACATGCTGTTAACATTTAATTCTTACTTTAGATTACAACACCGAACAATGGACACACCCACTCGCTCGGAGATAGTACATGACACGCCAAACGCATAGTTATCAGTCAAATCAAATCGAAATGTCTTTATATGTATACTATTGGTATGGCGTAACAAGCTGTGCCCACGATTTCATCTGAAACTCAAGATGTCTGGCTGTTTATTTAATAATTCTGATAAATATAAGTAATCTAAGTTACTCTTTACATGAGCTATCTGTCAGTGAAAGTTCCGTCAAAATCGGTCCAGCGGTTTTAGAGATTAGTCAGAAGGAACAGACGGACAAAAGTGGAAAAAATATTATTTTGGTATATGTACCGTATTTATTTAGTAAAAAGTGATTATTTTTATACGTTTTTTCAAAAATGTTTTCTAATCCTTAGTGTGGAATAACACTTTAAACATAGTAAATATTAAAATAAAATAGCAATCTGTCTTGTTAAACGATTATTTCTTAATAATCTTTAAGTAGTAGAAATTTGTAAAAATCTCTCTACAGAGATGCTAACAACATGAATAAGTTGTAACAAAACGTATCAGAATTTCCACGCAGCTGGTAGTAGAACGCATGGCTTAGCGGTCAGAGCGCTTGGACGGTATCCAAGAGGCGCGAGTTCGAATCCCGTTGCGTTCAAATTTTTATACGTTTTTTCAAAAATGTGATTATTTTCATATTAAAAACAGTCAGTACTATTTTATTTATTTGTATAGATTATACATCTCACTGTAACTTGTATAGATGATACATCTGACTGTAAACGTGATTGGATGTGGGTTTGATTCCCACTGGAGGGTGTGATTATTTTAAATTGTTTTCTCTTCCTCGTTTTAGTAAAGACAAAGTGCGTTGACTTCCACCACTTAACACGCAATTTCAATTTCAGGAAGTACGAAGTGTGATCACACTAGGCACTTTCCGTCTACTTCGCAATATATATATATATATATATATATATATATATATATATATATATATATGCCAGAATTTTTTTAATTGCAACAATAAAATTTAGTTACCATAATTAAAACTGTACAAGGATTCATCTTTGCAAAAGGTCACAATAACTTGCCGTATAAGAAATTGTTACTTCATCAGTGTTTTATTTTAAAAAGACGTCTTGTAATTGCATACTTTTGACATGAAATCAAGATTTATTATCAGTTTGACCACTTAAACTTTGTTAAAAAGCCTAATTGTACACGATATTTGCGGATTCGATTCTCATTCATGGGAAGATTTCTTTATAAATTCATATATAATTGATATATCGGTTACGTAATAGAACAAAGACAAAGCACAAGACAGTCATCTTTTGTTACCGTATAAAGATAGATAGGCTGAGAGAAATTGGTACTAATTTTCTTTCTCCGTTTACCGACAAATTTATTGACATCGTATTATCAGTAACGGAGTTCAACGCTGTATTGTGTCTTATCCGAGTGCATAAATTGAAATAATTTAAATATAATTATATCGGCAGTAGAATACCGTCTGAATGTAAACACAATTCGTTATGGATTTGATTCCTGCTCGGGGGAATAATTATATTTAATTTTTAACGTAATTTCTTTACTCTGGCAATACAAAGCGCAGCGTTGAGTTCGCCTTCTCAGCACGCAATATCTCGATTTTCGAGTAGAAAGCAATCAACGGAGTGTCTTAACACTAGGTTGTCTTTCTAACCTTAAGACCTTCATCAGTTGCGTAACTTCACAATAATCGCATTTTAATTCTTAGTAAATTTCCTTATCTATATAAGTAGAGTATGCAATCCCTAAGTGATTTATTTTATAGGTCATTTAAAGGTCGTGCTTTGTTATGTTACGCATCTGCCACGTTATGGATGACCTTTTCACTTGCATGGACAATTTAAATATATATTTTCTTATAATTATTTTTTTTATATTACTTGTATATAATTAATAACTTAATTAAATATATTTTATTATTTAATTGCGAAATTAAACGCCGGAGTGAGCTGAAAAACAATTACACCTATTACAACCCTATCTAGTTCAGCTAGTGATGTTTCAAAACAATATCAAAAGCAATTTTGCAGAAGTTATAATTAAAATTAAATACGTGAGAATATATATTTTTCGAAATTGTTACCAGACTGGTGGAATAAAGACAATTTTTTTTATATAAAAATAATTCACTCCATTATGGGCAATAATAGTATGACAATGATATTAAATTAAACAGCGCCCTTTGTCTTACCAGAGCGGAGAAATTAAGATACATTTTAAATATAATCATATCCCTAAGTGCGAATCAAACCCACAACCATTCAGTTTACTCTCGGATGCCATCTTACTGCGCCATAATAGCCTCTGGTAAAATAAGAGGCGCTCAACGCCGCCACTCGACACACAATGTCTCTATATCGGGCCAGCAGTCAACGTAATGTCTGATCACTAGGTTTTCTCTGACTACCCTGCTATACGGGATAAGGTGTTAGGCTGGTTTTTTTACACAAAAAAAAACACACAAAATTTTAAATTATTGAAATGTATAAAACACTTAAGGTTACGGATTACCGAGAAGTACGCTTATCAGGTAGGCCTTTCTCAGAAGTCTCATCTTTAACTTCCTAACCAAATAACGCTTAAAGAATACAGTACTTGCATTCTGGTAGGGTTTGTTTTATAAAGACAAAAATAAAGATAAAGTATAGCTTTAAAATGCTATAGAAATTAACATAGTTGCAATGTCCGACTGTAAACGCAATGTTTGGGTTTTAATCGGTACAATTATTATGTTTAAATAATAACTTAAAATTTTTGTATTTATATGCGTTTGTGTACGCTTATCTCGGAAACTGCATAACCAATTTAAATGCAATTTTCAATATTGTATTTGGACAATATTTAGTGTTCATTGTATTCTATCGGTTATGAAATGATTTTTTTAGCTAAACGTTTTTATCCCACATAGCAGGATAATAATTTAAATAAAATCACTTCCCCGAGTGGGGATCAAACTCACAACTGATACAGTCAGACTCAGTCCTACAAAATTATAGAAAGGCAAAGCAAGCGAAGTTGCGAACATTCAATTGTTAAATATTTTTGAAATGTAAATAAAGTATCATTCTTATTACAGGTATACAAAACTAGGGATGCTGAAGCACGTGGCGGTGTCGCCGCACCGCGCGCGCGCTGACTCCGTCAGCTTGTCCTCGTCCGCCTCCTGCTGCAGCCTGGGCAGCTTGGAGAACAGACACGACTCCGTCACCGACCTGTCACATCGCACTGTAAGTATTTAGAAAAGATATTTTTTCTGAGCTTCACACTGTTTCCTTGACGGGGTAGTCGGAGATAAAGGAGCGCCAAAAATATTTAAAATATATAGATAGATATATACAAAATGCAGATATGATGTAGATATATATATATATATATATATATATGTATGTATATATATATATATATATATATATATATATATATATATATATATATATATATATATATATATATATATATATATATATATATATATAGAATACCTTTAAACATTAGACCCTGGAATTGAAATGAAGGGCTAATAATTGTTACATATTGTTTTCTTAATAGACGCATGAATTACGTAAAAATGTTCACTTTATATACGGGGAAATCCCTTACAAAATTTTTGACAAAAGTTTTAATCTACTAAATATTACGCATAATATTTGAAGTTACTGTCACACAACCTTAATTTGAAAATGCTGAAATTGCACAACGTTATTGTCTATTATGAACACAAAATTTATATATATTTGAGACCAATTGTGATGCAGTGGAACACGATCAGTTGTGAGTTCGATTCCCACTAGGGGAGTATATAAATTATTAAATTGAAATTATTTAAATTATTTTCATTATTATATATTTATTTTAATATTTAAATTATTTTAATATTTAAATTATTTTTTTAATATTTAAATTATTTTCATTTCCCTGCTCTGGTAAAACAAAATGCGGCGTTGAGTTCTGGCACTCAACAAGCAATGTCTCGAATTCATCGGAAAGCGAAGTAGAGGCTGTTTTCACAATATATATATGTATTATATATATATATATATTTATATATATATATATATATATATATATATATATATATATATATATATATATATATATATTGTCACACTCAATATTCGTAGGTATTGTGAAAACTTTACGCTGACCGTTGCCTCATCCATTGTTATTCTACTCTATTGTACTCTATTTTGCTGTTAATTAATGATACTTTGATAATAATTTAGAATGGCCATAGCATTGAGATATGCATTATTCATTTAATTCATATCTACATTATTAGTTTGAAAGTACTACTAGTGTTTGATTGTAAACACGATTGGTTGTGGGTTCGATTCCCACTCGGGATAATAATTATATTTATTTTCATACTCAATACATAGTGTCTCGATTTGGGGCGGAAATTAGGCAACGGTTTGTCTTGACATTAAGCTGTCTTTAACTACCCTGAGCTAAGCCTAAACATGAAACTGCTAGTTTAAAACCTTCATATATATCTTTTTAATTTTAAATTCTACCACAAACACTTTCTTGCGCTCTGTCAATTTTTAGGGACATTGTGCGTTGACTTGCGAAACCTAACACCGCATGTTGCTTAATAAGGTCATATAACGATAATATACATTACATAAAATCATTATTGGTAAAGAAAATATTTTTAAATATTACGAAATACCTTTAAATTCTATTTTTATATATTCTTTTTAGAAATATTAACCTTTGAATATATTAATTGGGGATCAAACTCACGAACATTTCGAGAAAGGTCAGAATATTTGCCACTGTGCAATTGGACTGCGTTCTGTTTCTTTATCTAACACAATATTTTGCTTTAACCCAAAGTAACCGAAAGTATGAAATTAAAACGAAAATATTTTACTATTTTTAAAGTATTATTCCGCACTTAGGAACAGAAAACATTTTAAAATAACCTATAAAAATTTGAACGCAGCGGGATTCGAACCAGCGCCTCTTGGAAACCGTATAAGCACTCTGACCATGCTTTCTACTACCGGCTGTGTCGAAATTCTTAAAGTTCTTAAGGTTTCAAAGAGGCGCAGGTTCGAATTCCACTGCGTTCAAACTTTTATAAGTTTTTTTCAAAAATATTATTAAATCATATTGTACCTGTACTAGTGTTACCGGAAAGACATTTAGTTAGAGGATTGCATATATATATATATATATATATATATATATATATATATATATATATATATATATATATATATACATATATATATATATATATATATATATGAGTATACTAAAAGTATGTTTTAAGCCGATTCACACGGACCTTTCGTAAGCTAGGATGTGGAGCCTTTTGAAATAGTCATTTCCAATATTACTTGTTTGGTTGGAGTAACGAGTGTATCGATTGATGCTGATTGCAGCGTTAAAGCAACTTTATTCCGCATATCAGGGTTGGAGCTAGTGTCAAAACACTCCGTTCACTGCTTTCTATTTAAAATCGAGACATTGTGCGATGAGTGGCGAAATTCAACGCCGCTTAGGCTTAAATATATTTTGAATTTCAATGTTTTTTTATTTGATATTCATTCACAATAGGATTATAAGACCCATAGTGATTGGTTTGTCTATGTCTTGATCAAATCCGTAATTAGTTGCTTTCTTTATTTTATATAGTTTTGTTATGTTTAAGTACGTATTAAATTTTGAACGCAGTGGGATTTGAACTCGCGCCTCCTGGAAATCGTTCAATCGTTCTGATCGTTAAGTCATACGTTTTTTAAAAATATTTTCTTATCTTAAGTATGGAATACTAACTAAACTTTAAAATAGTATATATCTAACAAAAATAGCATTCTCTCTTGCCGAAATGATTTTTTAGAAATAATATTTGGGTAGCAGCAATTGACAAAAATCTTTCTACAGAGATGTTAACCATACAAATAAGTTATAGCAAGCGTATTAGAGTTTCGACGCAGCCGGATATAGAACGCATGGCTCAACGATCAGAGTGCTTGGACAGTTGCCGAAAAGCACGGATTCGAATCTCGTTTCCATATTTAATATCTTTCAAACATGTATATTATGAGCATATTGTAATCAATTTGCTAGTGACTTCGATTTATATATATATATATATATATATATATATATATATATATATATATATATATATATATATATATATATAGATAAATAATTAATTTCTCACGTCTATATACCATCCTCATCAGCATCTATACTTAAGCTATGGCGTCATTATTTTCACTTCCTTTCAAGTTGCATTCATTTTTTAGCTTTCCGTCGGTTGATGATGACTTAATAACTTGTGTAGTATTGAAGTAAATCCTTCATAGATACTTTTTTTTTAACTTTACGCTTTTGGCGAGGAAGTGAAAAGAGTGTGGAGTGTCAAGACCCTCCACACTCTTTTCATTCTTCGCTTTCCAATGAATTAGAAACATTGCGTGTGAAGTGTTGGAATTCACCGCCGCACTTCGTCTTACCAGAGCGAAGAAGTGTAAATAATTTAAATACGTAACTCCCTCGAGTGGGAATCGGACACATAACCGAGCGTGTTTACAATCGGACACTGTCACATTGCCCCACGACCTGCTTCTTAGATTTATATTTGCTAATTTTAATTAAATATATAAAAAAAAATATTAGGTAATATTCGAAAAAAAGGATGATGTACCGAAAAATATTTTAAATAACTTACTTGTTTTTAACAAACGCAAGAACACATGTTTTATTATGAACTAAATTCAGCATTTGCAGTTCTTCTAGCAACATGTCGGAATATGTGGCGTAACTTAACGCCACGATTGGTTTATACTATAAAGGTACCAAAATTAGATTTGAACCCATACCTCTTTATGTAATGATTAAAAGAAACCACAGATAACATGGCGCAGTGTGACAGCGTCTGACTGTAAACGCGATCGGTTGTGGGTTCGATTCCCACTCGGGGGAGTGATTATATTTAAATTATTTTCACTTCCTCGCTCTGGTAAAGACAAAGAGCGGCGTGAGTACCACCATCCAACAAGCAATGTCTCAAATTCGGTGGAAAGCGAAGTACGGAGTGTCTTGACACTAGGTACTTTCTGCCTACCCTGCTATGCGGGATAAAAAGCGTGAAGCTAAAAAAAAACAGATAACATATAGAACAATCAAAGTTAGACATAATTATCTTTCTCCAGCGAAAGCTCTTTTCACTTTCGCACTATTAGTGATGGATTTTATAATTATAGAATTTTTATTCAAACTGTAATATCTTCATGGAAAATTTAGTAGAGCCCCCATCGTGGCACAGTGGAACAGCCTGACTGTAAACGCAATTGGTCAGGGGTTCGATGCCCGCTCGGGGTAATTTCTTCGCTCTTACACACACGCATTGTTGATGAAATGCTCTCTCCTCTATTTCAAAGGTATCATTGTCATTAATAAAAAATAATTTTGTCTTTTAAAAAGAAAGAGAAAATCTTGCTAAGTTTCTTGCGCCGGTTCTTCTCAGGTCTGTGGCATTAACAATAGGGAACTGGTGGTAATTTATTTAACATTCAAAGACTGAAGCATGTAACTTCTTACTTTGAATCAAATTATTTGACTTTAACTTTGAATCTGGTAAGACAAACTGCGGTGTTCAGTTCGCCACTCAACACGCAATGTCTGGATTTTGGATGGAAACCAGTTAAGTGTCTAGACACTGGGCTGTATCTGACTATTCGACCTTGCGGTATAGAGGGAGAAGCTGCTATAAAATTTACTACCGACCGGAAGTCACAGTCAGTGTAATCAAATTTAAATATTTACTTTAGTTATCAATTCTGTATGGAAATACCGTTTTAAGATAAAATATTTGTCCTATGTACTTGTAGGTACTTGTTTGTACTAACATTTGGTCTTAAATTGCAAACACAGTTAAAGTAGGGCGTATGCTATGCGTTTAGCGAATTATTTGCTTAATAAAGTACTTGCCTGTACCTGCTATTTTATCTGTGAGATTCGTAAAATTGGCTGATTCAATTAAAATTATGAAGAAAATTTATATGTATATATGTATATATGTATATATGTATATATGTATATATGTATATATATATATATATATATATATATATATATATATACATCGTATACGTGTATACATATATTCCTTCAGGTTTTGGCATCCCTCTCGTAGAACAATAAAAGTCCTAGAACTTAGATAAACGAGAGATAAAAGTAGCCTATGTCTGAAGAAGACTGTAACTCAAAGGTTTTTTTAATATAAAATTTATTGCGCTACAGACTGGATCTGTATATTTTTTTCCCTTTGATATTTATCTCTGATTTGAATGTTATAGTCGGCTAAATTATAGTCGGCTATTTAGAAGTAAGATCTGCGTATATATTTAAACAAGTTGTTAAATAAAAAAATATCTCAATTCTACGACGTTCATTTATATGAATTATTATTAATATTAAATATATAAAATTAAACATATTTTACTGTATACACACTTGTATGTTTTCATTTGATTTTTCCCACTCAAGGAATGATTATATTTATTTTCATTTCAGCTTGTAAAATAAAATACAGCGTTAAGCTCCACCATTCAATACGTAATACAATTTAGAAACAGTAGAAATGAGTGTCTTGACATTAAGTTCTCTTTAAAGGCAGTTTGAAACGGTTTTACTTACGAATATGTAATAATATTTCTTATACATTATTTTTCGCATATAACGAATTATATGTTTTAAATATTTTCCATAGTAAACTAACGGTGTTAAATTCCGCACACAAAATACATATTATTAATGAAAATCTTCTTATCAAAACTATACGTGGATTTAAGACAAAATTAAAAAAAAAAGAAGTAAATTAAAAAAAAAGATTATTTTTTTTAACACCAACAATATGATACCAGCTGGTACGGTTCACATAAAACAATTGGGAAATCTTCATATCTGAGTCGGCCATCTCTAATTAATAAGCTTTTGGTATAAAGAACAATGCTTGAATCGTCTCATTGTCAGAGTTTTACAGTTTAAAGTATAATAATATTTTAATAGTGGTTGAAGCGATCGCGGCACAGTGGAACAGCATTTGTATGTAAACATAATTGGTTGTGGGTTCGATTTCCTGTTGAGAGAATGACTTAGTTTTCTTAATGCGGTGTTAAGTTCCGCTATCTAACAAGCAAAGTATGATACTAGATATTGTTACATTAGTTGCTGGAAGGTATGCAGAAAGTATAACATATATTTTATATCAAAAATTGCATTCGAGAGAGAAAATTAATAAAATAATATGTTGCCAAGGTAACGTGGATTTTACGCATTTATGGATCACTTAATACAATTAACTACTCAAATATAATAAACATTGAAATGCTAAAATAACTAAAACAAACATTTTAGTGCGGAAGCAATAATGAATCAACGATAAAATAAAACGAGGTTCGTGTGAAAGTGCAGTAACGGTATGAATACAATAAAATGAAATATAAATATTGTAATAAACAAGGCATATCTGTCTGTTACTCCGTAACGTCTTACGTGGCGGAACTCAACGCTGCACTTTGTCAACTATATGAGAATTTAAAATCATTTTAAATTTACATCCCGACACCCACACTCACAGGGAATCTATCTGAATATCATGCGCGTGAAACATAGGGAAAGCAGAGAGAGCTGCGTTCCTTTTCCAGTCCAATTTAAAACAATATATCAATTGGAGAAACACAACTTCGTCTTTGAAAGAACATAATATATAAAATAATTTAACTCACCGTCTGACTGTAAACGCGATCGGTTGTGGGTTCTATTCCCACTCGGAGAAGTGTATATATTTAAAATTATTATCACTTCTTTGCTCTGGTAAGACAAAGCGCGGCGTTAATTTCCGTCATTCAACGCGCAATGTCTCTAATTCGGACAATAGCTATTCTATATAGGTGCCTTGACAATAGGTATTTTCTGGCTACCCTGTTATGCGGGATGAAAAAGTTAAGCTAAAAAAAAAACAGCTATGAAAATTGCCTCGAGAGAGAATCGAACTTATACCTAACATAGATAACTACTGCTACTACTGCCATTGCGCCGTCCGTCAATCGCCACGCGTAGTTCCGGTCACGCAACATCTATACCACTCTGATCTGACAGTACAAACCCATAAAACACCATAAATAAAGCTGTAAAAGTTACACAAGTTATATTATACTATTATTTCTATTGACTATAGAAATGTATGGTGAATTTTATGGTACGCATGGCTTTTTCTAATAAAAACAACTTAAAATTTTCCATTATATAATAAGAAGTTTCTTCCATTATTCTGCTTAGGGCCAAAACATTGCGTTCGCCTCTTGCCACCCGAATTCCAGACATTGCATAATAAGTGGCGTAACTTAACGACGCGGTTCACCCAGTGAAAATGAAACCCACAACCAATCGCTCTTACAGTTAAACGTTGTCTCACTGATTTAGATTTTAGAGTGTTCTTCTAATTATTATTATGTTTTCTTAAATCATAGAGCTAAGTTTCTCATACAAGTATTTTTATTTCGCGGTTTGATATATTGTATCCATTTATAATATATTGCGTGTTACATTACGGATTTTAACACCGTGCTTTGTCTAGCTTATATATAGTGGAATTAAATGTATGAGTAAATTAGAATTACTAGTTCCGGTCACGCGTAAAATTTACGTTTCCTTGACAACCGGCAACAGGAAGGACAATAGCAAGCTAAAAAAATACCAGCAAATTTCAAATGTAAGCTTTTCTCAAGCGGAAATCGAACCCCCACTCATACATAGTAAACAGGTACTATAGATATACCATATACATATGAAGTTTAAAATAGTGATGGCCGACAACACTTTTTTCTGTAATTAAGATTGACATTTTGCTTTATGTGAGAATTGAACTTGTGACCTCTTATTTTAAGTGTAATGAGCACGTACATCACTATTGAGTTAATGAACTAAATTATTCTTTGTTCTTAATAAAAAAAAAAATAAATCTATGGCGAAAGAAAAGAAGTTCTAATAGCTATCATTATAATTCGTTGTGGCCTTGATGTTCAAATTATTTTCATTTCTCCGCTTTGGTAAGACAAATCACGGTTTTGAATTCCGCCACTTAACACATAGTGTCTCAACGCGAGCGTAAAGTAGATAACTAGTGTCTCTCTCGGAATTCTTCTACGGGGAACATTTATAATAAGGTAATGTTCTAATAAAATTAAGTATTTTTATGAAACTGTGATTATTTTTTTATTAATTCATGTTGAATCATATTGAATTAAAAGCTTATATTTTGACATTCGAAAATACATTTCTTTGGAAACCAGACGTTTCGAACACTTCACAGTAGTCCCTGGTCACAAGTGAACTGTTTATAATGAATAAAAAAGTACTTTACTATGTAAAATAATCACTACGTGCTTTACTTGCAATCTTAATACGTTGAGTATTAACGGTACTCAACGCCGCGCTTTGTCTTATATACGTATGAGTAGGTATAATTTTTTCCAAGAAATAAACAGTTACATTAACACCAGGTTACCTTAAGTTGAACAATGTGCCGCCACTTTCCCAAGCGCTCACGATAAAGTCGCGTAACTCTATTGGAAATGCAATTCTTTTAATTACGTATTGTGCACCGAATGAGACCTGTAGCGGTTCTCGATTATAATTTCTCGTTATAAGATTTTAACAGTTATGTGTTTTTGTTCGTCTTAGAGAGCACAGTGCGTGGGAATCTCAATGTTGTAAAAATGTTATATCGTTTTTATTGCAAAATTCGAATATAATATGAGACGCAATGAGTAAAGTTGTTTATGTGATTACAATATTGGAATGGTTCTTTTTATTATTATTGTTAACATATTAATAAATTTTTAAATTAAATTTTTAAATATTATATATTATGAATTATTAAGACAAAGACCGGCGTTGAGTTTCGCTACTTATAAATGTCTCGAATTTGACGGAAGTGGGTTGACACTAGGTACTTCCTGTCTAACCTCCTATGCGATTGAATAGTTGTGAATTACTATTTTTGTATACATTTTTTATTATTATAAACAAGACATCTAAAATGTAGTCTTATTTGTAAGGATTGCTATTACGTTTATTATTTCGATTTGCTTGCTAACACTCCTTCTGCTATCAAAAACTGGAGAATAGAACATCTGAACAGATAGACAGACAGATATCTTGACAGGTAGATTTTGGTTATTATAATTAAAAAAATATATATATTGTGATTTTTCAATTGATTGAAATCTTCTGCAATAATGAATTCTTCATACTACATGAATAAACAGTACATATAATGACATACTTAAATAGGAAAAAAATTGTGTATGTAAGCATGTGCGTAATTTCTATTGACCACACTGTTGACTCTAACGAGGACAATTGGGTTATTATTAGTCAAATAAATCATTGTAGATGTGAGAGAAAAAACTAGCTTCAAAGAACGAAACAACGTTAAATGTTTTCCACCTGAAAAAAAGACAGACACTGAGACACTGCTTTGTATTAAATATAAACATTGCTCCGAGTGGGAATCGAACCCAGAACAAATTGCGTTTACCGAAGCTGTCCTACCGCGCTGTGATGGCGTATTTGGATTTGAATTAGATTAATAGTAATTACTATTATTTACATATTAATCATATATTTAAAATTATAAACTAATTATAACGGCCAATGAGTTTTTTTGTATGAAAAGAAAAAATTAAAAAAAAAGCAATATTTTCCATACAAAAACCCAGTCACCCTACAGTACCGTTTCCCACGCTCGCGGTGACATGTGCACCCGAGATACTGCATTGTTCTCAGCTTCTTCATACTGTAATGAGTTGACTTAAACCCATATAATGTGGGCCTTCAATTGTGCTTTACTACCACTTGTTGTTTTAAAACGACGTTTTCTTAGAAACTATTTATATATGACAGATAATAAAGAAGGTGTTTTTTAAAATAGACTTAAACTTCTTGTTACACTGATACAGGCCATTGTGGCGCAGTGGGATAGTGTCTGAATATAAATGAATGGTTGTGGGTACGATCCCATTCGGAGTAATGATTATATTAAAAGATAATTTTATTTTTCTGCTCTTGTAAGTGGGTCAAAGTGCGGCGTTGAATTCCACCACTGAACACGCAATGTCTCGAATTCGGTGGAAGCGAACTAAGTGTCTTGTCACTAAGTACTTTCTCTCTACCCTCTAATATAAGCTTTATCAATATTGAAATAAAAGGGAACATTATATGTCATATTCATATTTCTATGAGAAATCACGATCCTAGGTAATATTAGGCGGAAGTAAGATCGCTTCCGTTCTGCCACGTGACATATTGATAAAATGACATACATAATTATAAAGTAGCGGTAACTACCTCTTAGTTGTTTTGTGTTCGTGGGTTTGAATTCGGCTATGCTTAAATTTCTATACAAACTAAAATAGTGGTTTTTTAAGTGTAAATGATATAAAAAAAATGAATTAATAACGTTACCTACTTTATGGAGAAATCCAAGGCTGTATTTTGATAAAACAAATTTATAACTTTAAACTCTTATAAAATGTTAGCATCACCCCGTATAGTCAGAAACAACCTAATGTCAAGACCTAGTTAGCGGAACTAAACGCTGTACTTTTTTAACTAGTAAAGTATAACCAATTTCCCAAATAATGAATTTGATCCCACTACTAAATCGAAGCAATAACATATGCTTATAGTATTAATTGTATTTTATAATGTTAATATAAATTTAAAATCGTATCTATCTTTCGAACATCCTCCTTTGACCGCGATCAGAATATTTCAACTCACGGATGCAGGTGGTATTGGCTTATTGACATATAGGTAGGTGCTTACTATTGAATATGTAATACGTGTTACATTGAGCTTTTAGTGACAAAATGGAAGAAAAGTTTGTTTATATTAATAAATTACTATAAAAAAATATTTTAAAATGCCCTGTATCACGCATAATAAGATAGTCAGGGTGTAAATGATGTTAAGACACTTCTTACTCTGCTTTCCATTGAAAAGCATGTTGAGTGGCGGAAATCAACGCTGCAATATAAAAATATTTTAATAAATGTATAGAAAATTATATTTAAATTGATCGTTGTATCTGACGGGATATAGTAAATATATATTACATAATTATAGCTTTGAATTACAAAAGTGAAGGCGGAGTTGTACGCCACGTAAAAAATTTAAAACTCCTTATAAATAATGAAAACCGTTGAAAGCTGTAAACACGATCGATTGTAAGTTCGGTGATCACTCGAGCGAATTATATTTCAATTATTTACATTTCCTTGCTCTGTTAAGACAAAGCGCGGCGTTGAGTTCCGCCACTCAACATGCAATGTCTCGAAATGTTTCGATTCGATTCTGATAATTATTTTTAAAGCACCTCTATATTATAATGTAAAATGTCATACAAAAGTATACAATTCGCAGTACAATAAACAATAGATCAGAAGAGTTAACCACCAGTGTAAAACTGGCTGTCGTATAACAAGTAAGCGTTGGAAGTACATACATACAGTATCTGATGTCACCAATCTTGTACGTTATGTTAAGTGATACCATACAATCGGCCTTAAAAAAAGAACAATTTCATAGGAAAATAATACAAAAATTTGCTCTCTACTAACCCTCTCCAGGTTTTCCTTCTCTCACCCTTTCTGTATAACTTAAACTTTTCAATTAAATTTTCTGCCAAAGCTTTATCCCGCATACAAGTGTAATTAGAGATGATCTAGGTAAAGAAAAAGAAATAAAAATAAATATCAAATATAATCATTCCCCCCGAGTGTGTATTGTATCCACAACCAATCGCGTTTACATTCAGACACTGTCCCACTTCAACACGACTTCAACGCTTTTTTCCGTATAGCAGAGTCAATAAAAATATAGGAAGTATATAGTGTCAAGATAATTCCTTCTTTCATAGAATTCGATACATTACATGTAGAGTGGCGGAACTCATCGCCGCACTTTGTCTTACCAGAGCGAGAAAATGAACGTAGACGTTGTCCCACTGTGCCACGACAGACCTCAATAGACATGGGTATTTTTTTATTAATATCTAAAAGTAATTTGTTTATTAAACGAATGCGTTTCGTAACATGAGATGGTCTTATCTGCGCCTTGCATTTATCATTCTTGGAAGATGCATGTACATTGCATCTTGGCGCCTACTAATTTATTTATATGTGTAATAACAATAAATGACGTCATTGTAAGAATATTTGTTTTATATATATATATATATATATATATATATATATATATATATATTCTTTCTGGGATATGGATCTACGGTAATAAACGTATTTATCACATTTGAGGATTTTTTAAATGTATATATGTAAATATATATATATATATATATATATATATATATATATATATATATATATATATATATATATATATATATATATATATATATAATTGAATTTCTTTTTTAAATTAACAGATTAAAAAAATAAATTATGAATTGTGAACCCACAACCTTCACCCTATAACAAACGTCAGTAAAATTTAATTACATTAATATTTATATTTAAACAAAGGTTTGATTTTCATAGAGATAAGCGAGTTACAATGAATTTTTTTTATCATTTTTTTATCATAATTGTATTAATAATTAGTATATAATAAGCGTAATTGCACGTTGGTGGCTGATAACCTTTGGCGGTACAATTCACGCACTTTAGTTACGCGTTCGGAAGTCACATTATAGCGGTCTTATTAACTTAAATAGTACTAGTGATGTATAGATGTATTATCATAAAAATATCGATAAATGGTTTTTTTTTGTTTATTTTTTAAATATTCACCGTATACACTTTTCTTGTAGATAACCCTATCGATAAGAAAAGCGTAGACGGTAAAAATATTTACGTGTAAAGGAGCGGTAATAGAGCTAGAGAGAGAGCTCAGTTGATCTTCGAGAGAAAATTATCAATGATACTGGATGGACGGTCATGTAAAAAGTATGAGGACCTCCCGAAGAGCATGTATAAGGAGGTTAATGAATGGACAAGCTTAGCGCTCCATCTTCTCTTACTACCCCTCAAGGGATAAACCGTGAAACTACAAAAAATGTACCTTTTGGATTGGATTGTCAAATCAGACGCTTCAAAATAATTTGCCTAATAAATTATGATACATTTGTAGGCAAGTACTTTAATTATAATTGTATATATCCAAGTATTTCCGGTAGAGTGTCTTAGATTTGAATTTTTATCAAATGCGAATGAAAGTGCCGTTAATGCTTCAATATATCCTGTTGCCAATGCACACTTTCACTAAGGAACAATTTCAAAGTAGGCGTGTAATGTTATTTTATTATAAACAATCAATACTTCCATACTTAGCTTTACTTTCGAAAATATTAAATGTCATTTCTTAGTTATTATTAAGATGATACATTCGTTTCTTATTCAAATTAAAATATACGATCTGTATCGATGTACTGTACTTGATCTGTACCTTTTCTTATAATTATTTTATTTTATTAATTTTTTTATCATAATAAATAGTTAATTATAACTAAGGCTAATTGACGTTTAAGAGAGTTAGATCATCCAAAATTTATTTTTTTATCCAAGCTTCTCTTGTGCTATGCTAAAAAATAAAGAATTCTTTTAACTCGTTTAAAAATTTCAAGAAATATATATATTATATAAAATTTTAATATTATTATACATATATGTGAGAATTTTAAAATAAAGTAACAGATTTTATATTTTGCCAAATTGTTTTTAACTTAATAAAAATATATAAATATTAAATAAATGCAGTATTTAAAAAAAATACAATTTGTGTTAAAATATATAATAATTTGTATATCGATATTTATTCTTGTGTACATCACAAGCCCGGATGAGGGCGGAAGGGTGGCGGGCCCTACATTTGCGGTCAATTTAAAAGTGAGATCACGGATGGAAGTGCCATCCCATCCGGATATACAGATGCGTACAGATTAGTAGAACATGATATAATTATGTTAATTTAGTCACTTTAGTATATCAACTATGTTAGTGTTACTACTATACTATACTATAGTTACTAACAGTATTTTTTTTAAATGTGATAAGTTATAAAATATATACGTCATATTTAAACTTACAAGAGACCAACCTTACAAGACTTTTTACTTAGCTCTCTATGTATTGTTAATATAATAATGTAGTTATTAAAATATTAAATCAACCTCATAACTGTACGTACCTATATTTTTTTGGGAATGCTGGATCGATTTTAATGAAACTTGTACTGTTCCTAAACTTGACGTATAGTTAACTTAAATTAAAGAGAATTATCTAGATATAAGTTTTAGTTTCAGAGAAATTTGTGGGCGAACATATAAACATATAACCATACGCTTACCAAATTAAGTATACGAGCTTTGTGAAACTAAATTGATCATCATACTCAAATATTATTTAATTATAATAATATTTCATACATACATATCGAACTGATGACCTCTTATTTCGAAGTCGGTTAACATGACTAGAAAGGGATAAATAGCACTTTACCTTACTTATTCTATATGAAAAAAGTTTGAAACAACAAAAAAAATGTTTAACAAACTTACCTCACCCGAGAACTGAAGCTGTACTATAGTTAAATATCTACATCCTTACTAAATATTCCAAGGCACAGTAGCTAATATAATAACTTGTGTGACGTGAAACTGGTGGCACGCGTCGGTCTGTGACCTCGCAGTTCTAAGAAACGTCACCAGCTATCCGGATGTACGTCATTTGTCACAGTATACGGTTGTATTTGTAAGATTATAGAAGTATATTAAGAATATATAATTAGAAAAATTATAAACTAGACCCTCCTCTTAACAGAGGGAAGAGGCTGGCTAGGGGTTATTTTGTTTGAAAACACGTCACGTATCCCCATACGTGCTGCCAGTAGTCAGTCAGTCAGTCAGTCAGAAATAAGAAGCTTAATTATATAGATAATATTTTATAGTACTTGAATTTCTTATTGATAATATAACCATGTTGACAATAAATAGAAAGAAGCAGAGTTTCCTTACACTACTACTAGATATAAGATATTTTTAACCTAGTGTCAAGACACTCCGTATTTCGATTTCCACCGAATTCAAGATCTTATGTGTTGAGTGGTGGAGCTCAACGCCGCACTTTGTCTTACCAGAGCGAGAAAGTGATAATAATTTTAAATATAATCACTCCACTGAGTGAGGATCGAACAGACGCTGTCACACTGTACCACAACCAGCCTCTCCTACTTGCCTGTATAGAAAAAAATATACCATATATAAGTATAGGCAGTTTCTCTCCCTTTCTCTCCCTCTCTCCCTAAATAAACTACATAGTTAAACTAACTGGCAATATTGTTATTATCATAAATTTTACTTATGAATTTCGTACTTGGTGTTCAAACGCACGGATAGGGTATTGTGAAACACTGGAGACTGGATATTTCCTAGAACGGCGAGGTCACGGGCGTGCGTTTGCTCTACTTACTATAAGAGATTATGGCTAAGACCATTTGAATGTTATACAGATTGCTATCAAAGTATTGTGAAGAGATTATTGACGCTGTTGAGTGATTGAACATTATGGTTTTAGTTCCATGAATTAAATTACCAAAACGTTCGTTTTCCGCCTCTCGTTAGACAAAGTGTGTAGCGGCGTTGAGTTACACAATTTAATATATAATTATAAGCAGTTATATTTACTTGAAATGGAAATATAACTGGATAACTTTATCCTGTATAGCAGTGTAGTTAGAAACAATCTAATGTCAAGACACTCCGTTGTCTGCTTTTCGTGTGAAATTGAGACATTATGTGTTACATGGCGAACTCAACGCCGCACTTTGTCTTACCAGAGCGGAATCTAATGTAATATGTTGTGTAGTTACTATCATATGTAATTTGCAAATTGTTATACCTGAATAACATATTTGATTTTCACGATTTTTGCTCATTTTAAATGAAATTATTTTAAACGAAATAATCGCGTACACTTTGCTAAATAAAAAGTTTATTTCTTGAAAGAAACAGATGGCGGTAGATTGATATAATTATTTTTTGCATCAATCAACAGACAAATGTCTACCCGCAAGTGTATGAACGGACTACTGTAGTGTTCAAAACGTCAGGTTTCCCAAAATGTATTTCCGAATACCAAAATATCATACATACGTACATAATATTAATCCGTTTAAAATAGTTTTAATTTATTACATTAGTCGCCACTTCAATTCCATCAAAAAGTAATTGTAAATAATCAAATACTATTTTAATTCAAAATGTCCAGTATTTTTTTTAACACAAAACTTGTTTTTAACAGTTAAAAAGCGGAAATTCACATCTTGTTACTGTACTAGCCTTACTTACTTATTTTTTTTTTAATATAATTAAAAAAAATGAGAACAAAGTTCTCAAAGAATCCGGATACTATGAATTAATACGGTATTTAATGCGTCAGACTGTCATTGTCCTACAAATGACCTCTGTTATAATAACATTTAATTGGTCGCAGTGGTGCAGTCCGATTGTAAACCAGATGATTGTGGGTTCGATCCCTAACACTACTGATCTGAGAACAGTTATGTGATAACCCTTATATATTTATTTAAACATCCTAACGATAATCAGCATTTTCTACCAGCCATAATGCATAAATATATATTATTATTATCGTTATTATCATGTTAGTATCGAGCATTTTGTAAGAGTGAGAATTGAGTGACTTGTTACCTCACTATTTATATCTTACTGCAGAATTTACTTCAAAATATATAAGCGTAATAACTAGAGGCTTTGTTAAAGTGTAAAAAAATACGTAGCCTTAGCAACGTGCATGTCACTATTTAAAAAAAATGTATTTTAAAGGTATTGTAATAAATACAAAAAACTTTTTATACACCTTCAAACAAAACGTAACTGAGCAAATTATCAAACTCCTCTGCCTTATTTTGGACAAAAAAAAATTATAGGATTTTTTTTTACCCATTAATATATGGATAATCTAAGAAAACCTATTATTAACTATAACATACTGTTATATACCACCATTATAATAAATATATGGTATTATAAAACATATGGTATTATAAAACATATAACCCACTATTAGTTGCAACTTTGTCACTTTAACACTTAGCAAAATATCATTTTTACTGCACTTAAGATGTAAGATAACTTGCTACGATACGGTTCTATGTGATTACCACATAATTGCTCTATAAAAACCATTTTTGTACCACACGCTTGTATAATAAAAGACATGAGGCAAATTGTTAGAACAAATAATGTTTATTTTTATAAGCACTTTCGCAGTAAATGGGAGTGATCATTGTTGAAAAAACGTATAAAAATTTAAACGCAGCGGGATTTAATCCCGCGACTTTTGGGTACTTAGTAAAATTTTGGTCATTTGGATTTTTTTAGCTTCACGCTTTTTAACCCGCATAGCAGGGTAGACAGAAAGTACCTAGTGTCAAGACACTCCGTACTTCGCTTTCCACTGAATTCGAGACATTGCGTATTGGGCGATGGAACTGAACGCCCCGCTTTGTCTTACAAGAGGAAATAAATGTAATTAATTCAAATTATATTTGAATTATTCCTTCCGCCGAGACGGAATCGAACCCAGAACCACTTGCGTTTACAGTCAGACGCTGTCCCACTGCGCCATGGCGGGCCCCCATAGTGTTTCACAATAAAAAAATGTTTTTAGTCATACATAGCGACATGCTTGTACCAAGATCATATCAACATCAAATCCGTAACATTAAAACTGATATATGAAGTAACATGTTTTGTTAGTAACAGAACCGCTTTACACATTCCATGCTAAATTGCGGAAGTCAACGCCACGCTTTATCTAGCCAAAGCGGATGTATTAATAGTTTAAATATAATGATTTCTCCGAGTGAAAATCGAACCTACAACCAATCGTCTTTACACTCAGTCGCTGAATACAACGCTACAATTGGTTATTTTGTTATATCTTCTAATAAAAATTATAATACCGTCTATATATTAATACGTGAAGTAATATCTTTGAACTCCTTCTTACGAAATTACCCGAACTGTGGTTATGAAATTTGGCACCGTTATAGTTTATATAATATATTAAGTTTATATAATATATTAAATATATTAAATTAATAAAATAAATGTAACACACAATACAATGTATTTATTTATTTTATTTATTTTATTTATTTTATTTATTTTATTTATTTTATTTATACATTTATATTATTTATACATTTATTTTATTTATATATTTATTGGTAGTTGACGTATACGTCTATATAAAATAAAGTACACGTTGCTAAGGCAACGCGTTGTAAACGCGATACGAGACAGTTAGTATAAGGAAAACAGTATTATTACGTATAGATATAACTTGATTCACTTCAAGAAATGATTCACTCTATAAAAATTATAATTGGTAAGTACTTATGCAATATTTATGGGGATTTCTACTAAATAAGGATATATATATATATATATATATATATATATATATATATATATATATATATATATATTGGTAAATGACGGACTAAAAAAGGTCACTTTTGGTACAAAAATTTTAAACTAATTTCAATGTAAATTCGTACCTCAGTGGTATCTAAACCTTAAACTATAGCTTCTAGATATTTTAACTGTACCCCTATGGTGCTATTATACGATAAAAAACGTTTTTTTGTCATTGCCCACTCGGGAGACTGATTATATTTAAATTATTTTCACTTCCTCGCTCTGGTAAAGACAAAGAGCGGCGTTGAGTTCCACCACTCAACACGCAATGTCTCGAATTCGGTGGAAAGAGAAGTACGGAGTGCGTTGACACTTGGTACTTTCTGTCTACCCTGCTATGCGGGATAAAAGCGTGAAGCTAAAAAAAATGAGTTCCACATTTAAAGCAATTAATTTGAAACAATGAAGTACAAATTCCTTACTTGTATTATATTTATTATTGATTTCCGCATAATAACGTGGTTTACAATCGGTTTTACCAAAGCACGTGTCGCAAATATTGCTTGAATTTCTCAAATAGGTTCTAAGAATGCATTTTGTAAGGCAAAAAAGAGAATGTCAATCGATAACTACTCAATGTAATATGTAAGTTAAAGGCGCTCATGGTGAAATGGAACAGTGCAATGTTGGATTGTAAACTGTAATGGTTTTGAATACAATTTCCAGAGAGAAATTTAAGTTATATTACATTTTCCGCTCTGGAAAACAAAACACGGCGTTGAGTTCCGCTTTTTAATATAGCTATAAAAGTATAGCTTATATAGAGAGAAATTCCAGTAACAAGTAACTTGCGAACTAAACTAAGAATTCTAGATAAGACCTAATTGCATACAGGCAAAAAAGCTTTAGATTTATATAAATATACATTATATAATAATTTAAATATATATTACATATCTATATAAATATATTTATATAAAAAAGGCTTTTTAGCTTGTTACATTTAAAAATGAAAATACAAGATATGAATCTTTCTAGAAATTAAAATAACTAGACGTGGACTTATCTTTTTCTTTTGTTTTTGAAAATTTCTTTCCACCATCTTGTGGTAGTTGCTAAAAGCCATATAAAGTATAAGTGGCGATTATGGCGCAGTGGGACATCATCTGATTATAGACACGATTGGTCGAGGGTTTGATTCCATTCAGAGTAATTATATTTAAGCTTTAATTTTCATTAAGGTCGCCATTTAACATGCAGAGTCCAGATTTTGGGCTGGTAGCAGTCAATCGACTGTCTTCACATTAGATTATCTTTGATGCCATGCGGGATAAAGCGTAAAACTGTTAGTAGCATAGTATACAAACAATTCTAGAGTCAACAAAAAATAGATCAGAAGCTGTAGAATTTGATACTTCAATATTATATTGAAGATTGGTCCAAGTATGGTCACGGTTGAAGATTTGTCGGAATGTACGCACCGACCTCAACGCCACTCAAGCGTGGAAAGCCGAACAAAGTTTAGATGTGAGCCATCTAAGCTTTAGATATCGACAGAGCTTGAATTACAAGGAGAAAGTGGATTCAGTAAAAAAGTCACACTTTTTAAATAAAATAATCGTTTTAAAAATATATTAATAAAACAGATAAATAAATAGATAAATTAAAGCGAAGTGGGACAGTGTCTGGCTGTAAACGCGATCGGCTGTAGGTTCAATCCCCAATTGGGGGGAATCATTATAATTAAATTATTTACATTTTCTCACTCTTAAAGCAAAGCGCTGAGTTGAGTTCCGCCTCTGATCAGGCAATGTTTCGAATTCCGCGGAAAGTAGTGTACAGATTGTCAAAAAGATTGGGAATCTAAGCAGTCTCGAATTTGGTGGAAAGCGAAGTACGGAATGTCTTGGCTCTACAATGCGGTATAAAATCGTGAAGCTAAAAAAAATCTTCAAAGTATATGCAAGTTTATATTTTGATGGAAGTTAAGACCCATTTTGAGTTAGAACGCTTAGCCCTCATTAGAACTTATTCATACTAAATGCTATTCTTAAAACTAGATATACGTATCTTCTTTATCACTTGTTTTATAACATAAAGAAAAATAATTAAAAAGATTATAAACCCTTGTTCTATGGCTTTTAATATCCACCATTATGTATTTTATTAGTTTTATATATTCTATAACACTCGCGCACCTTTAATATGAATCTAACGACATATCATTTATCAAAATTGGTTCACGAGTTTAGCAGTTACAAGGGAACAAAGTAAAGTGCAAACATACATACGCGATAAAAAAACAACAATATGTCAAAAGCTTCATAGATTTTAGCACTTTTGGGGAATATGTTTGTTTTGCGTAATATTACCCAATAAATAACTATATAAATAGTTAACAAGTTTGTACGTAACGCTACTCTCACCTACGCTATATATCACCCATGGACCGCCCACTTAGGAACCTTCGCGTGTATGTTCTTTTTAAATTGAGCCAATGAAATCTAAACATAGAATTTCATTCTACTTTGCTTATTTATTTATTGAAAAGGATAGATTGAGAGAAATTAGTGTTAAGACATTCCGTCTGTTACGTGTTTGTTGTGTGGAACTTAACACCGCATTTTTTTTAAATTATGTTCATTTATAGTAACTGGTTATTTCTTAAAGGTTTCATATAGGTCTAATTTTTTCAGTGATTATTTAAGGGCGGTTGTGATAAAGTGCGAAAGTATTTGACTGTAAACGCGATCGGTTGTGGGTTCGATTCCCATTCAGGGGAGTTATTATATGTCAAATATTTTTACTTCTTCGCTCTGGTTAGACAGAGCGCGGCATTAAGTTCCGCCAAAAGAGATTATGCAATGTCTTGACACTAGGTTCTTCCCGCCCACATTGTTATACGGGATAAAAGCGTGAAGATAAAAAAATCTGTATATCTTTTATTAGTAATATAGCATACAATTTAAGCTGTAAAATTAAAATACTAAAAAAAGAAATTAATATTTTAAATTAAACTATTTTAACCGGATTAATCGTGTATATTTTGGTATTCCAAAATACATTTTGGACACCTGACGTTTCGAACACTTTACAGTAGTCCGTGGTCACGGGTAGACTGTGGTGGTGGTAGTAATTAATATTTATTGACAATTACTGTACTGTTTTATTATTGGCCGTGTATTGTGCGTAGGTATTTTATACGCGAAAGGAAATTGTTATTAAGATTAATCTTAGTTAATTAAAATTCCAACGCCCACAGCAGCGCCGACGCGGCTCCTAATAATTTGCCCTTTTCCCTAATATATGTATATATATATATATATATATATATATATATATATATACATGTGTATGTTTATATGTATGTATATATTTTTTTCTATTATTACAAAAATCTCTAAGTTAGTGGCCATCGTGGCGCAGTGGGATAGCGTCTGACTGTAAACGCGGTTGGCTGTGGGTTCGATTGTCACTCGGCGATAAATACAAAATATTTGTATTTGCCACTGTACATGTATGTATTTTGTCTCGATTTCTATAAACAGCTGTCAACGTAGTGTCTTGACACTAAGTTCTCATTCACTATCCTGCTATGCGAGATAAAGAATAAGAGATAAATTTGCCTTCTTATCTCTAAGATAGCGGAATGCAAAGTTCAGTGTTTTTTTTATTCATTGAGAACTTTATGTTTATTTTATACAACATTTTTATACTTTATTTAAATATATAGGTAAAACGGTCAATAATCGATATTAATTTCAATTAAACTTTAATTCACATCTTTGAGTGCGCCTGATTAACAACTTAACTAACAATAAATACAATACTATGGATAATTAAATGACCAGATAATGTGATGTTTAAATCCAGATCGGGACAAAAAGGTAAAGAAAGTCATTTGCAAATGCTAATGAATGTCTACTGAGAACTGTCTGTTTGCTTTGTGCAATCTTTTTTGTTTTGTTATCTGCGGCGTCTTTGAACATTAGGGTTGTTACCTT
This sequence comes from Dryadula phaetusa, assembly GCA_032432895.1. Taxonomy (NCBI): domain Eukaryota; kingdom Metazoa; phylum Arthropoda; class Insecta; order Lepidoptera; family Nymphalidae; genus Dryadula; species Dryadula phaetusa. Next base: position 861,894 of record JAOYRS010000003.1, read on the forward strand.
ACACATTAAGATGAAATATTTTTATTCTGGCAACATTCTTATCTGAAAATGATCTTAAATTTATATTATCTATAATCTAGTTTCGAATTTGTATTAAAATATTTATTTCTGATTATTTTTTTTATTATTTTGTAATCTCCATCCAGCGTTTTGTTTATCAAATTCATTGTATACGTATGTTGTAACCAGAGATAATTATAATATTGCATGTACTTAAATAACACAGATAAAAATATCAGTTAATATACTCTTAATTAATTTTATTATAAATATAATGGTTTTCATATAAAATTATAGATTATTTCTAACACAACCCTTAAAGTTGTAAATCTTTGATTCATTTAGTTCGGACTTCTATGCATCGACCTTTGTCTCGAAAAAAAAAATGGAACAGTGTCAGATTGCAGCCTTTTTGGTTAGCGCCTTGACTTGACTGACTGATGACTTTATCTCTTAACAAAATGGCGTCATTTCGCGCCTTTTTTAAGACTAATTGTATGTTGGTTACAACATAAGTCACAGAGCGCCGAGTGTTCGAAGAATTGAGTTTAAAAATATACTTTATTCCCTATTATAATATATAGAAGAAGCGCTATATATTTTTTTTTAAAATAAAATATAATAAATTCATTAAATAAATTTTGTATTGCAGTTCACTGTCATATGTTTGACGTACACGTTTAAGTACGTTGACAAGCACGTTGCTAAGGCAACGCATTCCTTACGCTTCTTTATAATATGCAAAAATTTTTTTGATACCTAAAAAAAAGTTTAAAATGAACACAAAAACCTCTTTCAAGCTAAAATATAAGAAAGAAATATATATAAAATCTTTGATTTTCACGATTTTTATACATTTTAAATGAAACTATTTAACCGGATTAATCGCGTATATTTTGGTATTCGAAAATACATTTTTACCACAGACTACTGTAAAGTGTTCGAAACGTCAGGTGTCCAAAAATGTATTTTCGAATACCAAAATATACGTGATTAATCCAGTTAAATAGTTTCATTTAAAATATATACAATAAAGTCTACGTTGGAACAGTGTTATCAAGTGGCTATCGATTTCCGTTTTCTTAATGGAGCGTTGTTGTATACAAAGAGACACGCTACTAGTTCCTGGTATAAAAATATTATTCAATATGTATTTTCTAGAGCCATTAGGTACTGTGGAACAGTTCTAGAATATCAAGATGGTTTTGAGTTCAATCCCAATTCAAACAAATGATCGTTTGTTATATTTAAGAATATAAGGAATGTAGGCGTTAAATAAGTCGTGGCTAAGAAATATCGGAGAATTGACAGGAATCAAAAGCGGGGAATTGAAAATAATTTTAAACATAATCACTCCCTCGAATGGGGATCGAATCCACAACCGATCGCGTTTACACTCAGACACTGTCCCACTGCGCCACGACCGGCCTCAACCTCACTAGTTGGGAAGGCATTATAAGAAAAAAATAGATTATATTTAAATTAATCACAGAGTTAACCCATAATTTGGTAAGACGAAGCCAGTAATATGTGAAGTTAACAATTAACATAAAAATATACTTCTTTCCAATAAAACATGAGGCCGGTCGTAGCGCAGTGTGACAGCGTCTACCAGAAAACGCGATCGGTTATGGGTTCGATCCCCACTCGGGGAAATGATTATATTTAAATTATTTCACTTCCTCGCTCTGGTAAAGACACAGAGCGGCGTTAAGTTCCACCACTCAACACACAATGTCTTGAATTCGGTGGAAAGCGATTACGAAGTGTCTTGACACTAGGAACTTTCTGTCTACTGAACTTTCTGTCTTGGTATGCGGGATAAAAGCGTGAAGCTAAAAAAAAAAACATTTAGTAAGCGTAAGTAGTAGCGTAAGTAACCTTTTATGTCATTTCCTGTCAGTCAGATCATATGTCAGTCAGTTCTGTTGAGAAAAATCATTTTTTTTAAATATTAAAATATAATATAAACCGAATTTATTGCACACAGAGCTCGGTTAGAGATTAATCGTATTAAGTAAACATCCGCCGATAACGTAACGGAAAGATAAATGAAATAACCGATTGATGCTAATTTTATCCTACACATTTAAATATATATCCGGTTGCAATGACATTCATATGTTATGTCCTTGAAATTTGATATGTTCCGTTTATTTACACGTCTCCCGCATTTTGTCGGATAGGCGGAGAGAATCAAGGAAAGACTATGAAGAATGATTTTTTATAAGACTATGAAAATTTTTTTATAATTTTCATGTTCTACTTACATCTTTTAAATGTAGTATCATGACACTACGTTTAAACGTAAATATTGTGAAACGAAATCTAATTATGTATTTTTTAACCTATAATACATATTAATATTTTTACCTACTTAGAGAAACTTATAACTTGGGGCCGGTGGTGGCGCAGTGGGGAAGCGTTTGATTTGAACGCGATCCGTTGTAGGTTCGATTTCCACTCGGGGGAGTGATTATATTAAAATAATTACCACCTCATCGCTCTGGTAAGACATAGTGCGAAGTTGAGTCAACGCGCACTGTCTCTAATTCTGTGGGAAGCGAAATACGCAGTGTCTTATTATAACACGAAGTATTTTCTACCCTGTTGTGCGTGATAAAAGCGTGAAGATATAGAAATACAAAACTGATTATACCTAAAATGATATTTACCTTACAAATTACACATATCTAGGTAATTAAATAAGCAATTGTTAAATGCATATGAAAACGTTTTTAAACTGGAATACCTGTACCAGTCTGTTCGTGACTGACTCTCAATAAATACTGTCTCGTTAACTACACTTCTCTCTTGCTACCTTGCTAGAATTACTACATAGTAAATTGGACAAAGAGAACGCACACTCCGTTCTTATTACACTGATTTCTCCGTTTTTCATATTTATAAGACGTACCTACAATAATTAAGAAATGGGTTTTGATAAATCAATAATACTAAAGTGTCCACACATTTTTTTTAGCTTCACGCTTTTTATCTGGCATAGTAGGGTAGATAGAAATTACCTAGTGTCACGACACTCCGTACTTCACTTTCCACCGAATTAGAGACATCGCATGTTGAGTGGTGGAACTCAACGCCGCACGACCACACTTAGGATTACTTATATAACAATTTTCAAAACATATAAAAATGAGAATACAGCGGGATTTGAACCCGCTTCTCTTAGAAACCGTCCAGGGATTTCTAATTAAATCATTATATTTATTTCTTTATTGCTCTTTTAATGTAGTATAAAGAATTTTATCTGTCTATCTAAAACAACAATAAAAATAAATATATATCGTTATTTCATGGCAAGACGGTGCATATTGTAAGTTGATACTGAAGGTAACAAATCGACCTTGTACTCACTCACGTCCTTATATTAACTACGCTACTGGAAATATATATATATATATATATATATATATATATATATATATATATATATATATATTTATATATATATATATATATATATATATATATATATATATATATATATATATATATAACCATCATCCATAAACAACACTACGTTTTCTCTACCCATACTAAAATCATAAATGTAAGCAATCTCGACCTCGATAGGGTAGTGATATGACACTAACTTTTCAGTAAACGAACGTTTCATAGCAACCTGACGTAAGATAACTTTGCTGTGTTGTAATACATATTCTGTAACAAATCGACGTCGTAAATCCAGTTAAAAGTCAATAAATTATATATACAAGTGGAGCGCTCGACGCGGACGGTGCACTACGGCGGACTTAACATCGCTTGGATCTCGGTTGTATTAATATTTATGATTGTAAACCAATGACTCCGTAAATGTGTTTTTAAAATGTATTTATTAAAAAATATATCTTTTAAAGTAGTCCTTTGAAAGAATTTATTGGGAGATAAGGCATATCTAAGTTTTTGTCTTATTGTAAACGCGATTGATTGTGTGATTTCATTCTCACTTGAATGTATTATATTTAAGTTATTTTTAATATCTCTGTTCTAGTAGCCAAATCGCGGCGTTGAGTTCCGTCACCCAACAGATAATCTTGATACTAGATTTTTTCTAACTACCAAGCTGTAGAATATATATTTATATATTTTTCTTACGAATCTAATTTTAATATTATATTTTGAAAAAAATCTTTTAATGTAAAAGATAAATAACTAAAATCACACATTTCCAAGCAAAAACTAAAAAAATCATTCACCGTCCAATATCTAACTCCTTTAACTATTCAAATATACCCCAAGAACATAGTCTATAATAGATAATATTAAGACAAGCTGAGATACTTAAACGCAGCATCCTGTACACCTGGCGGCAGCACGTGCTGCGCTTAGGGGGAGGTTTTTCTTGTTTTTTGCCCAACTCTTTAGTGTGCTTTTGACATATGTTTTTCTACGGAAGCTGTGAATATTCTCTAACAATTATATTTTAATATAGAATTAAGTGTTATTTGTTGTATATAGGCAGACACGTTTATTAGCAATGATTAAATTTCATAAATGTATGAGGAAGCCGGTAACTAAAAAAAATCCATGGTCACAACAAAAACATCTGAAAGAAATATTTTATGTAATTTATTCTAATACTGCTTTTCTGTTAGTTATAATTTAAATATTTGTTAAAAAAAGAACAATTTAGATCTTTTAAATAACATCTTTCACAGTTGTAATCACACTCAGAGATGTCAGTTAGTTTTTTAATCAATATTAAATACACAACTGTGCATCTGTTCTTTTTTTTGTTATTTTAAAGTTAGTTTAATTGATACTTTAATTGTGGATGTAAACTATTTTTTTTTTATTTAAACTAGTTATTTGTAAATTAAGACATTGCGGTCTACCAACATACAGTCCACACCAGGTGAGGCTGAGTGTTTTTGTTCCTTTTGCCATATTTGCATTCAATTCATACAAATCGCGGCATTCATTTAAAAAGCTAAGTACTCATTGTGGGATTGCAAATTTTAATAAAAGGGCTATATAGAATGGAGGGTAATATTGTTTTTTTTTAATTTTATGATTTTTCATATTAATTTTATGTTCAATATATCTTAAAAATTTATGATTGGTGTAATTATAATTATTTTATTACTCTATAATTTTATTATTTTAACTTAAATAATTAAAACAATTTTAGGTATTTGCATACTTTTTATATAAAAGTCAATCAACAAATAAACATTGAAAATGTGTTCTGGCCTTTTATCTTCTTTAGTTTATGGCAAGAAGCATGAAGCTGCTTTAAACTTGATTTCGTTTTATAATAGGAAAATATATACATATACAAATATATGCTCCGGTCCGAATTATATTTAAATTATTTTCACTTCCTCGCTCATATAAGACAAAGTGCGGCGTCGAGTTCCACCACTCAACACGCAATGTCTCAAATTCGGTGGAAAGTGAAGTAGGGAGTGTTTTAACACTAGATACTTTCTGTCTACCCTGCTATGCGGGATAAAAGCGTGAAGCTAAAAAAAATACACGATGAGATATATAACCAAGTTTTATCTATCTATTTCATATGATATGGTAAATGCGTCTTCACACTTCTTAGAGCCTTCTTCTTATGTTCCTAAGTCCTCAAGTTGGGACAGAGGGCATCGACATAAAGCACAACATTTAATTTCGCTCCATATCTTGCTTAACATCCAGTAAGAGAGTACCTAATGTCAAGACACTACGTTCTCTAGTTTCCGTTGTAATCAATACTCAGAGACAGAGTTTAACGTCGCAGAATGTCTTAGTAGAGTGATAAAATGAAAATGATTTAAATAAATAATTTAAATATAATCAGCCGATTGGGGTTTGAACCCATAACCAATCGCGTTTATCAAACTCTTTTAAATTAAAGTAGATAATTATAAATTAACAATGTTTTAACTGTTACTACGTCTGTTACCATTTCAAAAGATCTATTTATATATTTTACAAGTGGCTCTTGCTTACAACTGGTTCTTGCTTGCTTGCTTTGGGCGAGCCTTTTGGAAAGCGATCGTTAACTTTTTCTTAATGTTCACGTAAAGTTCTTTGTTGACTGTTAGTTAAAAATAGTATGTCTATTCGTGGAATAATTCTCAGGGAAAGGGTTTATAAGTCCCACAGAGAGTTCAATTTTTGTAATATTAAAAAGAACCTTCTTTAAAATATACATAATATTATTATTTATAGTTATATACTAAAGAATTTCTCGTATTTTAAACGCCATCGTGGCATGGAAAAGTTTCTTTTTCTGTACGATAGTCGTGACTTCGATTCTTCTTAGAGTAAATTTTTATATAAATCTTAAGCATAGTCCAAATAAGCCTTACTAATTTTCTTCGAACTCGCGCTTCAAATCCTAATTATACTACGTAAGAATTTTAATACATAGAAAATTGTATAAAACAAATATTAAATTACTTTCTTCTATATTTTTCTTATATATACACATATGAATCAAAAACTCATCGTGGCGCAGTGGTGCAACGTCTGACTGTAATCGCGATTGGTTGTGTGTCCGATTCCCAGTTGGGGAAATGATTATATTACTATTATCTTATCTTTTCTATTCTATCAATTACTATTAATTTCTCCACTCTATTAAGACAAAAAACAGCGTTGAGTATGCCATTCAACACGCAATGTCTTGATTCCGAACATAAAGCAGTCAACGGAATATCTATACACTTGACACTAAGCTGTCCGAAGTTATAAAAGATTATTTAAGCTATGTTTAAATGTTTAAATGCTACATACTGCGTAATTAAACGCGCGTTCACTCTTTCCGCTTATTACACACAATTAATATAGCCTTAAACGGTAATTTCCTTATAAATTAATATAATTTGAATTTTTCGTAGAAATATACAGTTAACAATTTACTTTTAGTGGTAGCGAGTTCAAATATATAAAGCGTATGGAGATAAAAATGTACCGGTTTTCATGATTTTAGTTCCCTTGTTGGAAGATATTTTACATTTAAAAATGGCATATATTTGAAATGTTTGCGATTGGGAAGGTTGCATTTAAAAATTGCCATGGCCAGTTTTTTTTGTATTTAAATTAGAACTAGATGAAATGCGGCGTTGAGTTCCGCCAAGTACTAAACTTTTCTCGTAGCATATATGAATGGAACCTGAGAAATTATCTGTTGCGTATACCAAACCACCTTTATATTGACGAACTTTTTTATTATTAATATTAAGTCGGTAGCATTCGCCATTGTGGCAGAGTGCTACAGCGTAATTTAAACCTGATTGGTTGCAGCTTCGATTCCCATTCGGGGGTATGATTATTATCACTTCTATGGCAGACCACAGAAAAATGAGACGTATTCAGTCAGTCAATATCTATATTTTGGGCCAGGAATTAAAGAACAGAGTGTCTTGACACTACTGTCCTTTTACAACGCTGTTGTAAGAAGCAATAATATATATATATATATATATATATATATATATATATTTATATATATATATATATATATATATATATATATATATATATATATATATATATATTTATATATATATATATATATCTATCACATTTTATCTCTTTAATGTAAACATAAAAGAGCTTTATAGGAAGTGAATTTTCAATGCATTTTTTAATTCCGAATGACTATCGTATCGGATACACAAATTAAACAAACTCTTTCTATTAATTAACCTGTCACCTCTATTCAATGGGGTGTAAGGTTCAAATTCGGGTATGTTCTGTGCGTTTCCCAATTTCCTGGCTTGTCGTCACACCTCATTCGCTCAATTTAGAGCGTCCTGTTGTTACTTTGAATTTTTAAAAATAAAATTAGTATTTCAAATATACGAATATATACTTATATAAAAATATATACTTATATAAAAATATATACTTATATAAAAAACACGTACTTATATAAAAATAATGTATATACCTGAGGCCGGTAGTGGCGCAGTGGGGCAGCGTCTGACTGTAAACGCGACCAATTGTGGGTTCGATCCCCACTTTGAGGAGTGATTATATTTAAGATTATTTTCACTTCTTCGCTCTGGTAAGACAAAGTGCGAGTTCCACCATTCAACACGCATTGTCTCGAATTCGGTGGAAAGCGAAGTACGGAGTGTCTTGACGCTAGGTACTTTCTGTCTACCTTGCTATGCGGAATAAATGCTTGAAGCTAAAAAATATTATAAAAAAAACTGTATCCTATATTTCGTTCATAAAAGCTTAAAAGTAAAAAACTTTTCAATATCATAAGTTATTTAATATTTTAATTCTTAACTAGATATAAAAAATAGCTAACCGGATATGAATAATATATCGACGATAGTACAAGAATTATTACATATAAATAAATATAAATTACTTGATGATTAATTAGAGTAAAGAAGTCAAGTTAGTGATAAATCACTCTGCTCAGACATTGCGTTCTAATTTGCGGAACTCAACGTCGCATAATGTCTTACCAGACCAATAGACAGTCCACGGTTGTCAGAATTGCGTAATTTTTTTCTTATGTAGTTCAAAAATCTTTAAGAATTTATCTCGTCAAGGTAAAATAAATGTATCTAACCTTATTAAAGCGTAGGTCAGTTTACAGAGCGTGGTTAATCGATTACTTTAGTAATCACTATAATCTAATTACTCGAGACTACTAATCGAGTTTCGAAATCGATATCTTGTAGTGCTTATAATTTATGGACACAAGGTTCAATTTCCAGTTGAAGCAAAAACGGAAGATGTCTTACTGTAAGATGATATAATATTTTTTTTTAATAATTCAGCGTCAAATCAAATAATACTATTGCGTAAACGTCGAAAATTATGTAGTAATAGTGGTTTAGCACTATAATTGTGTATAAAATGAAGTGCAGCGTTAAGTTCCGCCAATAAAATCATCAAAAATTCAGGTAGAAAACTTAACCCGTATGGTGTTTCACTATGTGATTGTATATAAAATGAAGTGCAGCGTTATGTTCTGCCAATAAATACGCCAAGAATTCAGGCGGAAAACTTAACCAGTGTGTTGTGTTTCACTATATGTTTGTATATAAAATGAAGTGCAGTGTTTAGTTCCGCCAATAAATACACCAAGAATTCAGGCGGAAAGCTTAACATGTGTGGTGTGTTTCACAATATGATTGTGTATAAAATGAAGCGCAGCGTTAAATTCCGCCAAAAAATTCATCAAGAATTCAGGTAGAAAACTTAACCCGTGTGGTGTTTCACTATGTGATTGTGTATAAAATGAAGCGCAGCGTTAAGTTCCGCCAATAAAAAAGTCAAGAATTCAGACGGAAAACTTGACCCGTGTAGTGTGTTAGTATAATTTGAATTTTTCGTAGAAATTAAAAATTAAAAAATAACTTAGTATTATGACCAAAATAATCATAAATTGTAGCCTATACGTTATACCAGTAATACAACTATATTATTGCAAAGTTTTATCCAAATTCGTTCAGTACTTTTTGGCTTGAAACAGTAACAAACAAACATACATACATAAATCCAAAGAAATATGCATTTATAAGTGTAGTATAGTGGTGCCATCTCTTTTAAACACATTGTACTATTAAGGCCTAAGTACTTAGAACGTGGTCACGGTCGGTCATGGTGAGTGGGTCGATGCTAACGTAATATGTTATATCTATTATTATTTTATTAATATATCTATTATTATTTTTAAATATAATAATTTCCCCGAGTAAGAATCGAACTCACAACCAATCGTGTTTACAGTCAGATGCTCTCCCGTTGTTCTACGTTGTAAAATGGATCGGTTGTTAGTTCGATTCCCACTTCCCTCTGGTAAAACAAAGTGCAGTGTTGAGTTACGCTATTCAACATGCGAAATATCGAAAGCGGTGGAAAACGTAGCAAAATATTGTGATGTTCTACATTTCTTCTTCATAACGTAAATTTAAGCTTCACATATTAATATACAGATTTTGAACATTATAATGTAATATAAGGAGCCTTGAGCCAAGCTAGATTCTAATACGGAAAACACAGCTTTTTTGTGATAAATTGACATTATTTATAAGAAAGCTCATCCCAGCAAAAATGACATGCAAGCTCCCATCTCTGCGAGTCGCATTCCACTGTCTTCCGGTATCAGTTTTTCGCTTCCTACCGAGTCGATGTCCGCTGGATACGAGATGACCAGTTGACCACTTTTACCGGCGCCGGCGCTTTCTTCTGCTGCATACAATAATGAATAAATATTATATATAATGATAATTATTTTATACAGACATATATTTTCATGCACAAACCTAATATCCTTGCTAGAATCAAATAAGTAAGAAATTAATTTAAAAACATCCCTTTGTTAAGAGAAGCTTAATATATACCATTATATTGATATATTCCCGTGTGAAATCCCCCATAAAATCAATACAGATCGATACACCATGTATCCATGGGTTTCCTGTCATAATGAGGAGCAGGTGTACCCTTAGCTTCCGTGATAGTAGGGCGTAGTTCCGCGATACACTTCAGTTACACCCGCGCGTTCTGACTGACCGCGCGTCATGGCTGCGCTGGCGCCGGTGCCCGCTCCCCGTAGGAAAATACCTTGCCATCCTCATAATATACACGTGAGTGATAAATTATAATTTAAATTTATATTTATATTTAAAATTATTTAATTAAAACGTGTGCTTTTTGCCCGACCCAAAACGCGTGGGAACCTGATTTTCTGCAATCCTTGCATTCTTATACGGCGAGTAATAATTTTATAAAGCGGTTAGTTATTGTGTTGTAAATTTAATTTTGTTATGTGGAATTCCATTGGATTTACAATTTGTTTCTATTTATGGGCTTGTAATATAAAATAAAGTATTATATAAAATTACAAATGAGTATTGTATTGTCTAGAGCTTCACCCCGCACAGTAGGGTAAAAAGGGTCAAATAGTGTCAAAAACTCAGTTTAACTGTCATGTTGGTATGCTCGTACATTTTAGTTTAAAGTTGGTACACTTGTGTGAGTAGCTTACCATATCCCCAGGATTTGCAGTGTATCCTGCCAGTCTAAAGGAAACCACAAAATCTTTTTTTATACAAAAGCTCATTGTAAAAGCTTGTTTCACAAAGCTCGGTTTAAATGTACACCGTATTTCTTTTTTATACTATCCACCAGTACTTAAAATATATATATATATATATATATATATATATATATATATATATATATATATGTATATATATAGTGTGTTGAGTGATGGAACTCAACGTTGCATTTGTCTTGTTTTGTCTGTCTGTTACCAGAGTGAGGAGTTTACAGTCAGACGCTGTCCCACACCGCCACGACCGGCCACCATTAGCATTTATTTATTTTCTATTTTAAATATACTAGAGATTTTGTGGCAACGTAAAATATATGTAGCCTTGGCAACGTGTAAGTCAAAAACATAATATTTTGTATGTATCTATTTTATATATTTATATAAAATAAATACAGTGGGAGTGATTATATTTAAATAATTGTTACTTTCTTGCTAGGTCTACGTAATGTCTCGATTACGGCGGGAAGCGAAGTACGGAGTGTCTTGACACTAGGTACTTTCTGTCCACCTGCCTTCTTTCTGTTTATATAAATAGTAGTATACGGTAAATATACTGCATGTTCCGTTGATCCGTTGACAACGCGTTGCCTTGGCAACGTGTACGTCACTTTATATAAACGTGTATGTCAAACACATGGTAGTGTGTGTTACATTTAATTTAATAATTTAATATATTTTTATGTATTATTTAAAAAAAATATATAATTAGCTTTTTGCATTCCATAATCAATAATAAATGGATACAAAAATTTGCCTCATGTATTGATATAAAGATATTTAGTAAGCCTTTTTCAATGAAATTTCTAGTGAAGGCTGAGTTTAAGAATAGTTTCGAATTTCTCAAAGAAACAATGGAATTCGCTGTACACAGTACAAAGCAATGACGGGGGCGTACAATGACGTATGTATACCTGTGTACATATTATAGCGGCTCAAGAGGCCTTGGTGGTTTAGTGGTAAATTTATTAGAATGGATATTCCGTTCTGAGTTCTAATTCAAAGTCTTAAATATTAATAGGACTTTTATAATTAATAATAAAAACTTAAAAAATAAAGTATCGTGAAACAGTTAGCAAGTGCCAGATTTTATGAATTGTAGTTTCAAATACCATTCGGATAAATATAAGATAATAGCCTATTGGGTTTTGATATCGATGGTGGTGGTCCTCGGTTAAAATACGAAAGGTCAGGGTCAGCCTGACTAACCTCTATTTTTTAGGAAGTAGATTAAAAAGAATAAAAATAATCAGTCATTATACTGTTTAAATCTAACTATTTTAAATGAATTAATCGTGTATAATTTGGTCGACTTGAGTCTTCCTGTAGCCACGGACTGTACTGTGTTCTGTAAAGTGTTCGAAACGTCAGTGTCCAAAAATGTATTTTTGAATACCAAAATATACGCGATTAATCCGTTTTAAATAGTTTCATTTAAAATGTGTAAAAATCGCAAAAATCAAAGATCTTATTAAGCGTAATACTTACTTACATACTTTTCATTCATTATTTCCATACTGGCAAAATCGATTACTGATTTCCGTTTGAAGGTATACTTAAAGGATTTCCAACATTCTTTTCATATTAAACAGCTGATAATCTCATGACTACTTTGACATCAGATTTTTTAAGTTTTTGAAAAAAAAAAACATTTTTTCTTACATTTCTTTACTCACATTGTTACTGCGTGATCTCATTTAAAAATTGCCCCAGTGTCCGGAAGTTTTATGCCAAAAACGAATAAGATTTTTGCTTATTGTTTAGTATATACATTTCGTTCTATGTTTTCTGCTAGGCTTCTAGAAATTGTAAAATGCTTAGAGCGGGAAGTCAAAATCATTTATGTAATATACATTTTTCTGAGTTGTTATTGAACCTAAAACCGTCGTGTTTACAGTCAGACACTATTCTACTGCGTCACAAGGGTACCAAGCAAGTAAGTTAGATAACAAGGTCAGATTAATGTTTCTATGAGTATGTCTCAGAACCCTTTTTGGTAGGTGGACTTGGTCTGCTTTTGTTGTACTCATGGCAAAAATATAATTCTACATACCTCTACTCTAATTAATTCTAGTCTTGTATCTTATAAATGTACATTTTTTTTTCAATTTTCAGACAACAATAAAAGTATACGCAAGATGTCTCAGACCAGACATCGAATACAAGACATTATCAGTCACCTGGGGCACGAGAGCCAAGGAGGTGGTTGCGACACTCCTAGGCAAGTTCAGGATGCGCCATCGTGACCCCAGACTGTTCTATCTTAGTATGGAAGTGAGGGTCAGGGCCGCTGGTCTTAGGACGACCTTGGTCCTGGATGACGACGCCAGGCCGGCGGCGTTGCAGGCCTGTCATCCTAAAGGATATTCTAAGTAAGTATGAGATGTTTTAACCATAATTTAATTTGAATGTATTGAATATGTACTATCCTTTTTTTGTAAAAAGTATTCATAATAATTTTAAGAGCTAGTTTCACGCTTTATTCCTGTTGGACTAGTCTCTGCACATTGCTTTCTCATCGTCCACAGTCACTAACCTCTTCAACCATTTCATATACGCCTTGCGAGGGGTTTCCACAGTTTTTACGTGACCTTCCTACAGTATTATGTATGCAAAGTCATTGAAGATCAACCGACACCTTCCCCTGACCTCTAGTACCACTCTCAGAACTAACCGTTGGGTTGACTTTCGTTCCTTTATCCTTTTCTCCAGTTTCACTTTCGTTCCTTTATCCTTTTCTCCAGAACTGTGCCAAATTTCTTACTGTTGTCGCATTCTTCTTAAAGGAGTAGGTATATAAGTCTGGTCTACTAACATATAATGCCCCTTAAACAGGAAAAACACAGAGCGAAGTGTTTTAACACTAAATTATCTTCCCCTCTTGCTATAGGTGAGATGCGTGAAGCTGCTTTAATTTTTTTATTGTACTAACAGTACTTGCTCTCTGAACTTTACGAGTTTTTCCCAATACCTATGTACCAGAAAAGTCATATTAGTGTCAAGAAACTCCATTTTTCTCCCAAATTCAATGCATTGCTTGTTAAGAGACGTAACTCAACGCTGTGTATTGTTTCACTAACATGAGGAAAAAATAAAAAATGTCCTTCTGAGTAGGGTTCGAACTCATATTCGTCAAGCTTATACTCATAGTGAGAAGCTGACTGCACCACAAGGGCATATGAACAACAAGACGGCCAGTATTTTCGATAATATATTTTTGTCTAACCAAAGGACGGGACTATTAATCACTTTACAGGATACGACTTTATTTTGTTTTTTTTTTCTTAACATTTTGAAAATAATCTATAAGTATAGATAAATTAAATTGGAGTGTCTGTTTATCATGTTAAATAACCACTTTTTAATAATTTTTTGACTGTCTGTCTATCTGTTTGTTCCAATTGATCTCTAGAATGGCTGGACCAATTTTAACGGGATTTTCACTGGCAAATAGATGATATAAATAACTTGCTCCAACTTACGCTACTTTTATATTAGTATTATAAAATAGAGATTCGGAGATGTTACGTGGACAAAGTGGGGCCCATCTAGTTGAATATATTATTTGACTTTTAATTGTTTGATATTGTCTATTACGTATATAATTAGTCATATTAAGTCCTACTCAGGTACTTCTATTAACTTTTAACTCACATTAAATCTCTAAAACTAGACATGTGTGATGTTAATTAAGCATTAATCGACTATTTAAGTGGAGTTGCATAAACAGACACCTTTAATATTATTTTAATAACATAATATATAAATCATTAAGTGAACGGTGTTACTTAGAGAAATTGAATGAAATGATATTTTATTACATCTAATGACACCGCTGTGGCACAGTTGTATATCAAACTGTGACAGTAGTCGATTCAAATTTAAAATATTTCTTCTTTTTTAACTTCACGCTTTTATCCCGCATAGCTGGGTAGACACAAAGTACCCGTCGTGGGACAATGGGACAACGTGTGACTATAAACGTGATTAGTTGTGGGTTCCATTCTCAATCGAGGGAATGATTATATTTACATCATATTCATTTCCTCGCCCTTGTAAGTTATAGTGTGGCGTTGAATTCCACCATTCTATATGCAATGTCTTGAGTTTGGAAACCGGAGTACGAAGTGTCTTGACACTAGGTACTTCCTGTCGACCCTGCTAATCGTGATAAACACGTGAATATATATTGGAACCAAAAAAACGGATTTCTTTCATTTATAAAAAAGTATAAAGTATATATAGCCGATGGCGTGTAAACCTCAAGGTTTATCTTCTAATGATTTATAGACAATTGGGACAAATGAATAATTAAGAAAAGTACTTAAGTTAATTGTTTAAATCGGCAATTTATTTTATGTTTATCTTTTTATAACGCATTGATAAGTAATTTGATGAATATTTTTTCTTAATCTATGAAATATGGAGGATGTTCTCAATTCGAGATGTGTATTTTTTGTGTTAGACCACGTATAAGTTTTTTTAGAGTAAACTAATTTTGGTAAAACTTTTTTAATCGATACTTCAACTTCAGGATAAAAAGCGTGAAGCTTACTTCACACTTTTTATCCCGCATAACAGAGTAGACAGAAAGTACTCAAGATAGGTGTCAAGACACTCCCTACTTAGCGTTCCACTGAATTGGAGACATTGTGTGTTGAATGGTGAAAGTCACTTTGCACGCCGCACTTTGTTTTACCAAAGCGAGGAAGCGAAAATTATTTTAAATATAATCAGTCTCCCGAGTGGAGATCGGATCCACAACCGATCGCGTTTATAGTCAGACGCAGTCACAGTGCCCCATGACTGGCCTCAAATATATATACTTCTAAGCTCTATAAAAAATGCACAAAACGGGTAGAGAAATATTGTATTATGTATTCACTTACTGATTTCATAGAGTTATCATGGTTTTTTTAATATTTTAAACTATTTATTTTGTTAGGGAAAAGTTATCCCCGTGTTGTGTCTGACTATACAAGCAATACTAAATTTACCTGTTTCTGGTAAGTAAAAGCGCGGCGTTGGTTTACGCAATATGGTATACATTGTCTTAAATTTAGTCCATTAGTAGAGAATGGAGTTTCATAATAAATCTCTCTTCCGCTCTGTTGTGATATAAAATTGTTAAGCTAAAATACTTATATATATATATATATATATATATATATATATATATATATATATATATATATATATATATATATATAGTTGAGAACACATAAAAAAACTTGTTCTACTTCTATCAGTAAACCAAACAATACCAAATGTCGTCAGAAACTCGATACATTTGGTCAATAAAGGGCCAAGTTTTTACAGTTTTTATTAGTATCTAAGTTTAAACGCACCGGAATAGACGCCGGAAGGGGAGACGGCTATACAAAGCGACGCTAGCCGGTGGTCTAAATTTTAAAAATATTATATATATATATATATATATATATATATATATATATTACATAAGTGAGGTAAAGTGTGTTAGATATCATTTTGTTCCTCAGTTTTCTTCCTTGCGTAGACTAAAGTAAAATACTTGAAGTTCTTGATCGTTCTCTATAAACATTAACTACAAGAATACTGTTTAATTTTGTTATAATCGTTTGTTGTTATGGGATTTATTTTAGAATTATACATTAAAATACAGAGTTGTTAAGTGTTACGCGGACGAAATCGAGAGCTAGTTAAATATATTTATGGAATTTTGGCTTTTAAATATTATGCATGTAAGTTCTACCCAGAGACGTCTATTAACTTTTAAGGGATACAAATATATGGCAAAAGGGCCAAAAGTACGAAGATATTTCAGCTTTTCTCACTTATAAACCTACTAAATACAAGTGTAAGGCAATTGATTTCGTGGTATTCAAACCTACGTTCGAGTACCACTTGGGAGAATGATTATGTTTAAAAATAATTGACATTTCTGCACACTGGTAAGACAAAGCGCGGCGTTAAGCTTGCTACTCAACACGCAATGTCTCGATTTCGGGCTGAACACTCATTTTTTCTTGACACTAGCTTGTTTCTGACTAACCTTTTATGCGGGATAAAGCGTGAAGCTGCTGTCAATATAAAGAGGTTTCACAATTCTAACAAGCGTATTTAAATTTACCGTGTATTTATAAGTATAAGATAAAGTTTTTGTTTAATTATCTTAGGACATTGCAAGGTGAACAGGTATTTTTATGACGCTCAGCTTCCTGGATACAGACGTTAGCGCATTTTTGCATATAATAACACAACATAAACATTAAATTATAACTTTATTATCTCCGAATACCTGTACTTGTGTAAAGTGGTATATAAGTGAATATGTTTATTTTAATTTTTTTTTTATATAAATACCAATAATATGGCCGTGAGGTAAAAATACTTATTAATTTGCCTTATATTAATTTGCCATCGTATTTGATGTATCTTTTAAAATAATTAAATATATATTTCTATAGTTATATACGAATAGCAGCGTATTCAAAGTCCATTGTCTTACTAGAGCGAAGAAATGAAAAAAAATATGATTACAATCATTCCGCGGAGTGGGAATCAAACTCACAACCAATCGTGTTTACAGCCAAATGCTGTCCCACAGAGCCACGATATGAAATAATGGAAGAGCGTTTGACTGTAAACATTCGAAGGAATGATATTTAAATTAATTTTAAATGCTCCCTCTAATAAAACAAAGCGTGGCGTTAAACTCCGCTAATCAACACGCAATATCTCAAAGTCGGTGGATAGCGGAATACAGAGTGTTTTGACGGACGGCGTGAAGCTAAACTGATATTGGAGTATAAAAATCTATAAAAGAACGTTGTAGAGTTAATTGTCTACGACGTAACGTGTTAGGAATTTACGAGACATCGAAACACACAAAACGCAATAAATTTCAATATAACTCAAATGCATCGTTAAAATCATTTCAATTTATTGAACTAAAATATTAAGTTTTATGAAGCGTTAAACGCTCGTTAGCGGTGTTGTTAGTAATATATATATATATATATATATATATATATATATATATATATATATATATATATATATATATATATATATATATATA